>JAKSZP010015808.1:0-265158 GCA_022478985.1 Massospora cicadina
ATAAACATGAGCGAGAAGCTCATTTTCACCACCGTCAACACATGGTGGTACCATTCCTCCCCACCTGGGACCACCTCCTCTTCTTGGGGGCCCCACAAAACTGACAAGAAAGTATTAGAGTTGCATCTATTGTAACGGGCGGGTCTGCGCCAATATGCAATGAACGAATTGGGCAGTAAGAGCCATGTTACTGACCATACTAGGCACAGGCCTGTAGAGGCCCATCCCTGAACCTGACCACCATGTCTTGTCATTGCCACATATTCTCATACCACTGTTCCCATGACACTGCGCATCAGTAGCAGGGCCTGGGACCAGAAAAGGGCTGAGAATGACGCCAATGTCACACTGAGCTCACTGGTGGAGCTCATATCTTTGATCTGATCCAACTATCTTTACTAAATAAAAATACTGTAATCTGAGCTAGCAATATCCTTTATTTCTGAATTCCTCATATAAGATGCAACTGCCCTACAGGGCTGCAACGTCTACCCTTAAATAGTGCACTGCGAATATCAAAAAAGCTTTCTTCTGTTATTTGACTCTTCCGAGCCCTGACCACCATATCATTAGCAAAGATTTTCCATCCCACCGGATCACCATCCATGCTCCGCGTAAGCTTGTCATCATTCCACGGATGTGATTTGGGTTCAGGATGGCAATTTCTTCCAATTCTGAACTTACTAAGCTCAATGCCCATTGAATTAGGGCCACATTCAGATTAGACTCCACCCAATCTGAACCAATGTATGGATTAGGTGCCTCCTGATCTGTTACACCAGAAGCTTATAAGAAGAATAGTAGTGCTACTTTCAAAAATAATTAAGTTCTAGTAAGTCCAAAAATAGGAATGGAATATATAACTAAAGCATTTATATTGTCAAGTTTTTTTAATCAATAAAATATTTTATAATATGCAAACACTATTCAAGTTACTTACTAAAGTGTTATTAGTACTCATCTACCACCTTAACATTTAATAAACTCCATCCACCTTTCCCCTTCTGAAAATTATAACTGTAAGTTACTCCCATATCAGCATACCCACAATTTCTTATATTTGGATGCATCTATTGTCATTGTCGTACTGTTTCCAAAACCTTAGTAGGTTAGCTCATGGTTAGCTACCCCCAACCAGGTCAGCGATACACCAGTCCCTGAAAGCTGGTCCCATTGAGAACAAAAAACTGCAAGATGGTTAATGCTTTAGATGGCCAGACCCTATATGAGCTTTTGCTAGAGATGCTCAGAGAGAGATGTTAGGTAAGATAGCAAACTTAAACACCAGAGTAACTTAATCTGGTAACTGAGCACAAGTAGTGGGTCTGGGAGTATTTTTTAGTTGAGCAGCATTGTCGCTACAACCATTGATTTAGTTTTCAATTTTATTTGAGGTACGCCGACCAGGGGATGGACAGTACCAAATCACAACACTCAAAATGACAAAACAAAACTACTAACCAGGTGGGAAGCAGAAACCGCTAACCCACCATGGCAGAGGGTGAGGAGGGGCTAGGGGGGTTGGTTTTCAGAAAGACCCATCTCGATCATGGGATGTTGGTTACAGTACTGGATCAGAGCAGAGAGCCAAGGGCGTTGGGGCATCCGTATAGTGGGGTGGAGGTCAGTATAGTAAGAGTTTTCCACTTCCTCATCAAGATAATGACGGGAAAGTGTTTCAACAAAAGCTGCAAGGAGAACTTTGGATTCTTTGCGGGCTTCAGGAAGTTGGGTGAAAAGGGAGATACTGTGGCGGGTGATTTTGGCTGAGGGGTTGAATGAAGCAAGCGTTGCAACATTCATAACAGCAACTTCAGCATCATCGAATAGTTTTGAGATGTCACTGCAGGGAGATTCAGGGAAGTTGGGGGAAGAAGAGGGTGGGCAGGCCATGCTGGAGCTGAGCCACTGACTGGGCCACCGCGGTGCGTAGTTTTGGGCACTGAGGAGAGGCCACCGCAACTAAGGCGAGCTGATGGTCACTTTAGAAGGGGGCTGTATTGGGCAGAGGAGCAAAATGGCGAGGAGTAGGGGTTTCATCAAAGTTGGGAAGGAAAAATTCTGCCTGACCATAATCGCCTTGGCAGAGAGGTTGACCTGTATGCTTACTAATGAGGACATTACCTGATTCGGCAGTCTCAGCCAATAGATACCATGGATTTTGGTTCACTGGAATAGTGGCGTTCAAATTCAGGTGGGTGGGATTGGGCGAATGGGCAGCTGCTTGGGTGCCAATGGTGGTCCAAGCATTGCTCTGATTGGCTGGGGTAGATTTAGGTGGGAGAGTGAGGCTGGAGGTTTTGGGGGGGCTGATTATCCATGTGGGCCCACTGAACGAGTTTAGAGGGTGGGAGGGGGCAGCAAAGCGCCCCATACTGAACCTCCAGAGGGGGCTCAGAAGCTGCAGCAGCGGACTTGGCCTGAGGGCACACTTTTTTTGCATGGTCAAGGCCAAAGCAGAGGGAACAAATCTTCCTACCATTATTGACCCAAGCCCAAAAGAAATGATCAGGTGCTGCAGCTACACTAGTGCGGGGTGGGATTTGTTGGGCTATGGTAGGGTGGTGTGGTATGATAGTGGCTGTTGCATGAGGAGCAGCAAGGCACTCCGCACCAGATGGAATGGCAAAGATGAGGTTGGGCTGAGTGCCATAAGCCATGAGCCCCGCGACCAACTGGTCATACAAAACCTGGGGTGGAAGGTGGGATGGGAGATTTGCAAAGGATACCACCAGCATGGTGTCTAAAGGGAGGCAAGTACGAGTTGTGGGAATGGGGTTTTTTTATAAATTAGAGGAGTTTGTGCTGCCGCTTCAGCATCCTCCTCAGATTGGAACCCAACGTCAAAGTAGCCCTTAAAAGGGCGGAAGTCTATAAAGCCAACTGGCGCAAAGGCTGCAGTGGCTAGGTCAATAATTGCCTTATTTGTATATGGGAACAAACGCCCATAGTCCCCTCTGAGGCAATGGCAAATGGTGGAGCGAGGGAGGGCGAGAGGATGGGGGAGAGAAGGGTGGATGCGCGCCAGGTGGAGCGCTAAGTCCCGTGGGGGGACAAAACGGCTAGAAGCAGTGGGCGGGCTGTTTGAGCTCATCTGAACGCGCTTGCTCACGGGGCAGAAAACGCTAGATGGGGTGCACTGCTGCCTACACTGGGGTGGCAGGCGGTGGAGCCAAGGACATCAAAGAATAGGTTTGGGCAGATGGCTATGGATGAATAAAACTTAAATTTAAAATTTCTCAAAAGTGACTTTGAGCAGTAAAAGAAAGCTGTGCTACCATTGATTTAGTTTTCACAAGAGAGAAAAGGTTTAAAGTATAAATTGGATGAACATAGTTTATAAAGCCACCAGGTTTAAAAACATCACTTATTCATCTTTATGATGGATTATTTTAATGTGGAAGGAGGTTCCAATACTTTAACCAAAGTGCAAAGAGCAGGTTGCTCTGGGAAAGCACTGGAGCTTTGAAACACTTCTTGGGAGTGAAAAATTGGTGGTCTAGGTCCTTAAGGGGGAGAAAGCTACTGGTGAGATTGAGGGTTCAAAGAGCTATCCTATTCATGCTTTGGCAGCATATAAAAGACACCAGGAGGCGGTACACCACTATTGAACATGGGGCATCTTGAGTCAAACTTGTTAACTTGAAAAACTAGGTATAGAAAAATTGAAAGGGTCATTGGAAGATTTACTAAATGTAAGATTGATCAATAGAGCAATTGAAGCAATAGAGAGATGGTTTTACTATGCATCATTTTTATTTAACTGAGGCAATCTGACCAGGGGATGGACATTACTGATGCAGTATATATTATTTTAACAATTTACAAAATATAAATAATAGATCTAATATGGCAATATATCATTTATATTTTGGGTTGGGACCATCTAGTACTAAAAATATATTATTTATATTATTATAAAGTAATTAATTGTATGAATAGATAATTCTAGCATATGAATAGAATTAAAATTTACCATTTTAATTTATAGCTCTAGACCTATATAAAAAGCAAATAACTATAATGTTATAATTCTAAGGTTTTATAACTAATAAAGAGCAAAACTAATAGGTAACATATACTATAATTACAATTACACAAGTAATGCTTTGTAATTTAGATCTCACTTTTATGGTTAGGTACCATAAATAATAAAACAGAACAAGTAAAATATGTTTAGTACTTAAAACATATAAAATATTAAATTTACATTAAGTTTTATAATAAACCCCTTCCCATAATTGATTATTTCATTTATAGGAGTCTCATTAGTAGTTTACATTTCTAAAAAACAATTTTTATATTTATTTAAAAACAGTATTTTTATAGAGATAAACTGAGTGTTTATAAACAGTTATCATAATTTATATTAATCAAAGTAAAACTATCAGTTATAAGTGTTTAAACTTTGAAAATATATCATATTATCTTGATAAATATGAAAAATTCATTTTTTATCTACACTCTATTCTTGCATGTATTTACTGTAAGTATGTTATCTAAGGCAATTTGATATATGAATGAATGAAATACCATTAAGTAGATACAATACATTTAAAAAATAACTAAATATAAAATGTTGAATTTTTACCATATATCTTACATCTTAGGTTATTTTATCCATTTAAAAAAATTTCTATGGCAATAAATTTTTATCAGTTTTTATGTTTGAACGTCAGTTGTCTACTAAGCTTAATTTTAGTTGAGATTTATGTGATATCAAATATACACTAATAAAATGGTGGTTGATCATATTTTCTGAACTATATACCTCCTAAGTATAAACTATAAATAACAGACCTAAAATAAGTCATGAATCACTTTAAATTATATAAAAAGCTTTATAAAAACAATAGGTTCTGGACTATACCATGATGTTTTTGGTAATTTTAAACTTATATATAAATAACTTTCTGAGTTCGATCCCGGTAATGGACTTTGGGTAGGGGACGATTTTGACTGTGTTGGTTTTGCGCACTAATGCCCCGAACCGAGATAGCGAATAGCAAAGGCGGTCCATGGAGTTCCTGGCCTATCATACGCCGCGCATGGAGGTTTTCCGGGTTTTATCCTCCTTTCCCATTTTCTTCACTTCCCTAATCGGTGCGGTATCGTCCCCAGGTCGGCCCACCTCGAATAAAATTTAATAAATAACTTTCTGATAGCTTATTATTAATGGAGAAAGCCAAGATAGATAGTTAAACTATCTACCAGAATCTATTTAAATATATAATTGATACTAAAGCATATACTTCTTAGTTTATAAAAGCTTTCAAGCTAATAGAAAGTGCTAATATAAAACTAGATACCTAATGGTGGTATTTAGTAAAGTATTGATGTAAATAATTAAAATTATAATATGATGCAATATAAAGAAGGTAGTGGATATATACTATTGCTGAAACATAGTTAAATCCTTTTATGTAAATAATTTAGAAATATCTGCTTTTTAGTAACAATATAAAAATTTTGATTAACTCTTACTAAAGCATGGAACCCCCGATAGTTTTATAACAATCTTACTTTAGTAATTTTATACATAGTAAAAGTATATAAAAAGTAAAACCTTAAAATGAATCGTTCTTCGACCCACCTCGAATAATTTTTTTAAAAATGAATCGTTCTTAGCAGTTTAGTTGAGTACTTAACATCTTAGTGAAAGCTATAAATTTAAAAAAAAGCTTATTGTTAATTATTATAGAGCAGCTACTATAATATAGTTAAAAACACATTGACACAATACTGTATGGGAACATTGTACTTAATTAACACACCGAATTGGTATGATATGACTAATGTTTAGTAAAATGTTACGTCTTGATAATTGTTTCCTTGCCCAATAAGTGTCACATTCCAACTATTATATCACCTCAGTTTTGCCTTGATAGTGTTTAATTTAATTATTCGATTCGACCTTGGGACAAATATACCACACCGAGAATTTTTCTAGCCAGTACAGGTTTCGAACTCAAAACCTGCACTTGAGGTGGAAGCTGCCTTAGTGTTTATTCTTAAAATTGGAATTAATATGAGTGGTAAATCTTCTAAATTGTCATTGTAAGTTTTAAAACAATAATTTAGAATGATTATTTTGATCATAATATAAATTATTTTATTAAACTTGATTTTTATAGCCTGATAAACTACCAGCTTAAAAAGCTGTAAAGATTAAATTCGATGTTATATAAGAGTTGATTATCAAAGGAAGTATTACCAAGTATAGTAAATTCTGCCTAAACAGAACGGGATCGTTCAGGTATTTTTCGCTTTATAGGTTTTCGTCTTACAAAGTGTAGTATTTTAATAAAACAAAGTACAGTACAAAAATATGATCACAGAATTACAATGAAGGAAGAATTTAAAATAAGAAACCTAAAAACGAAACAAATGAACGATCGCGTTCCATCTTAGGCAGGTTTTACTGTATTAAGCTTTGTAATATTTTAATATTCTGCTTAGATTATAGAAAGGTGTTGAAATCAACTTTAACTTAGATCATATGGTGGTTGAAATCAGCTTTAAATTTTTTTAGAAAATAAAATAAGGGTATAAAAAGATGAAACTTCTTAATTATACACTCATTCAGTATCTGGTATACTCAAATATGATTTACACACAGCTCATTATCGCCTCTCTTGCAGCTTTGGTGGCATCGGCACCTTCCAATCCAAAGCCTGCTGGTCCAGCTTTGAGTAACAATGTTCCAAATCCAAGATATGCTCTGCACCGTCGTGGATTTGGAGGCTATGGTGGTCCTGGTTTTGGATGGGGTGGATTTGGTGATTGTGGATTCGGAGGTTGCGGTGGCTGCGGCGGATTCGGAGGTTGTGGTGGGTGGGGTGGTTGGGGACCAACCATCATTGACAACGCCTGTTGTAACAATCAAGAGTGCTTCCATGATGAATGTTACAACTGCAACACTGAAGCGGCAGCATTCTGTAACAGCGAAAGTGCTAACCAAGTTGATGCCAATTGCTGCAATAATTTTGATCAAAATTTATTTGTTTGCTAAATCAGATTGCTCTTTCTGGAAAAGGAGCTAATTGAATCAATAAAATGTTTGTTTAGAAATTCTGATATTATAAATTAATACTCCATGAAAAAGGTCTATTTAATGATAAGAAGAGGGTAAGTTTAAAAGTAATATTAGTCCTCAAGTTTGTACTTTTAATCGACTTCGAAAAGTGAGGAGGCTTTCAATTCGACCTGTATATTTTTTCTGCTTGTACGCGCATTACTCCGAAACTTCTGGACCAATTTGAATGAACTTTTTTACATGGTTTTATAGACAAAATCGTATCCTTTACAGATTATCTCATATACTTTTCATTGATTTTCATTTCTTTACAGGCCAATTCATATATCTTCAATTTATTCGAGGTACACCAACCAGGGGATGGACAGTATCAAATCACAACACTCAAAACGACAAAACAAAACTACTAACCAGGTGGGAAGCAGAAACTGCTAACCCACCATGGCAGAGGGTGAGGGGGGTCAGGGTGTTGGTTTTCAGAAAGACCCACCTCGATCAAGGGATGTTGGTTACAGTACCAGATCAGAGCAGAGAGCCAGGGTATTGGGGCATCTACATAGTGGGGGTGGAGGTCAGTATAGTAAGAGTTTTCCACTTCCTCATCAAGATAATGACAGGAAAGTGTTTCAACAAAAGCTGCGAGAAAGACTTTGGATTCTTTGTGGGCTTCAGGAAGTTGGGTGAAAAGGAGATACTGTGGCAGGTGATTTTGGCTGAGGGGTTGAATGAAGCAAGTGTTGCAACATTCATAACAGCAACTTCAGCATCATCGAATAGTTTTGAGATGTCACTGCAGGGAGATTCAGGGAAGTTGGGGGGAAGAAGAGGGTGGGCAGGCCATGCTGGAGCTAAGCCACTGACTGGGCCACCACGGTACATAGTTTTGGGCACTGAGGAGAGGCCACCGCAACTAAGGTGAGCTGGTGGTCACTTTAGAAGGGGGCTGTATTGGGCAGAGGAGCAAAATGGTGAGGGGTAGGGGTTTCATCAAAGTTGGGAAGGAAAAATTCTGCCTGACCATAATCGCCTTGGCAGAGAGGTTGACCTGTATGCTTACTAATGAGGACAAAACCTGATTTGTTAGTCTCAGCCAATAGATCCCATGGATTTTGGTTCACTGGAATAGTGGCGTTCAAATTCAGGTGGGTGGGATTGGGTGAATGGGCAGCTGCTTGGGTGCTAATGGTGGTCCAAGCATTGCTCTAATTGGCTGGGGTAGATTTAGATGGGAGAGTGAGGCTGGAGGCTTGGGGGGTTGATTTTCCATGTGGGCCCACTGAACAAGATTAGAGGGTAGGAGGGGGCAGCAAAGTGCCCCATACTGAACCTCCAGAGGGGGCTCAGAAGCTGCAGCAGCGGACTTAGCCTGAGGGCACACTTTTTTGCATGGTCAAGGCCAAAGCAGAGGGAACAAATCTGCCTACCATTATTGACCCAAGCCCAAAAGAAATGATCAGGTGCTGCAGCTACACTTTGCGGGGTGGGATTTGTTGGGCTATGGTAGGGTGGTGTGGTATGATGGTGGCTGTTGCATGAGGAGCAGCAAGGCACTCCACACCAGATGGAATGGCAAAGATGAGGTTGGGATGAGTGCCATAAGCCATGAGCCCTGCGACCAACTGGTCATAAAAAACCTGGGGTGGAAGGTGGGATGGAAGATTTGCAAAGGATACCACCAGCATGATGTCTGAAAGGAGGTGAGTACGAGTTGTGGGAATGGGGTTTTTTATAAATTAGAGGAGTTTGTGCTGCTGCTTCAGCATCCTCCTCTGATTGGAACCCAATGTCAAAGTATCTCTTGAAAGGGCGGAAGTCTATAAATCCAGCTGGCGCAAAGGCCACAGTGGCTAGGTCAATAATTGCCTTATTGGCATATGGGAACAAATGCCATAGTCCACTCTGAGGCAATAGTGAATGGTGGAGTGAGGGAGGGCGAGAGGATGGGGGCGAGAAGGGTGGATGCACGCCAGGTGGAGCGCTAAGTCCCTTGGGGGGACAAAATGGTTGGAAGCAGTGGGTGGGCTGTTTGAGCCCGTCTGAACGAGGATATCAAAGAATAGGTTTGGGCAGATGGCTGTGGATAAATAAAACTTAAATTTAAAATTGCTCAAAAGTGACTTTGAGCGGTAAAAGAAAGTTGATAATTAGATCTTATATTAATAGTATCTGGATTTGAAAGGTGTTTTAAAACATGTACTATTGAATTGAAGACAGGCCAATTCAGATATTTTTCATTGATTTTTGTATCCATAGGTAAATTGTGACTTAATTTTTAATAGATGCAAAAAGCAAAAAAATTAGCCTGTAATGGTATGAAAATCAATGAAAAATATATGAATTGGTCTGTAACAAATGTAAAAGTCAAAGGAAAACATATAAAATAGCCTGTAATGGATACAAAGTTGATTAAAAAATATATATTATTATCCTGTAATTAATACAAAATAGATGAAAACTATACAAATTGGCCTGGAAACCCCTGTAATGAAAGAGGATGATCCCATTGGTGGTCCCATTACAATTTTGTAAGGATTGGTCCAGTATCTGACCAGTAATTTAGTTTTTTCCAGATTTTTATATAGAGACTAGCGGATTTACCTGGTGTTGCTTGGGTTTATGAGCTCACACTGAACCTAAAGACTGTGTCAGCACTATGCTTGAACCACTTGAACTAACAGATTTTCTGTTGCCCTTATGGCTGATGAGCTGGTTATCCTAAATCTACTTAAAAATTTATAATAATATACTTAAAACTCTAACACTGATTTTTGTTTAGTTTCAGTTAAGAGATTTGGTAAATCACTTAATATAATTACCAATTTTCACCCACTAGCCAAAATAGATTGAACCTATCAGTCCCAAAGGTTTCAGATGTCAGCCAGTTAGTACATCAGTCAGTCATTATATCATTTATTAATTCAGTCAGTACAACAGTCAGTCATTGCATGTGTTTTGTTAGGTAGATTAATCAGCCTAAAACCACCAACTTTTTGCCAAAACTATTAGAACTATCAAATCAGCCAAATACCAGACTGCTCATCTGTAACAATATAATGAATACCATTGAGAACATACAGGGTTTTCACTTCTTGTATATAAAACTTTTTAATTTTCCTATAAAAATAATTTTTAAAATTCATTAACTTTTTCAGGCATGCACACAACAACTCACTAAAGGTTTATCATAATTGGATGAATGGTATAGAAATGCATATGAGACAAAAATACAAAGAAACATAGAAACATACACTCATTTTTATATATAAACTGGATGTACCTGGGCCACATGTTGCTGTGGCTCAGTTTGGTTAAATGAAAAAGAAATAAAAGAGAAAGCATATGTTTCTAATAGTGGAGTTACCCAGCATTGCTTAAGTTTATTTATGAGCTCCCATTAACAGCCTAAAAGCTGTGCCAGCACTATACTTGAGTCACTTGGACTAACAGCTTTGCTGTTGCCCTTGTGGCTGATGAGCTGGTTATATTAATCTACTTAATAAGCTATAATAATCTACTTAAAACTCTAAAACTGATTTTTATTTAGTTTTAGGTAAGCAATTTTGAAAATATTTAATAATATTCACCAATTTTCACTCACTCATACAAATATATTGAACCTATCAGACTTGAAGGTGTTCAGATGTCAGTTAGTAAATGTGTTTCATTAAGTAAATTTACCCAGCATTGCTCAGATTTATTAATAAGCTCACACTGATATAGCCTATAGGCTGTGCCAGCACTACTCTCAAGCCACTCAGACTAACAGCTTTGCTGTTACCCTTGTGGCTGGTGAGCTGGGTATTCTAAATCTACTTATTAATATATAATAATTACTTGAAAATCTAACTGCTTTTTATTTAGTTTTGGGTGAACAGTTTGATGTATTATTTGATAATATACACTAATATCACCCACTTGCCCAAATAGATTGAACCCATCTGACCCAATAATTTTAGATCTGATAAGATTCGCCAATTCTCACCCACTAACCCAAATAGATCGACCATATCAGACTTGAAGGTTTCAGATGTCAGTCAATCAGTGCATTAGTACATCAGTGAAAATTATTTCATTAAGTAGATACCTTCTCTAGCATAATTGGCTCAGCTTTTGGCTCTGAACTTAAATTTAAAAAAGTTAGTTGTTCAAATTCTTTTGCAATCACTTATGATATATGTCCTATAGCTGGTGGGTATGTTCAAAATTCAGGCAGTATGAGATCATAGCGGGACAAGCTTAAATCATTATAGATGGCTATCATTTTTGCATAATTTGACCAATAAACTCATTTTAAATTTGATAAAATGAATTATATTAGATAGCAATCAATAAATTTACCATAGATTGACTAATAAAAGCAACCAAATCTAATAAAATGAATTACTGCAGATGGTAATCAGTGTATCCAGCATACATCGACCAATAAAATCATCTAAATTTAATAAAATGAAGTATTGTAGATGGCAAGCAGTAAATTTAATATAATTTGACCAATAAAATCAACTATATTTAATAAAATGAATTATTAACTTATTTGTTTAAAAGACTATACATAATATATATACAATGAGTTTCAATTTTATAAAGAAATAGTAAGGGGTCAAAAAGGATATATAGAGATAGTAACATTTAATAAAAGTAGGAAAAGAGCCACTTTTAAAAATGCACTAATTTTTTGGGGGAAAAGAACTGGGGGTAAAGGTTTTTTTGGGAAAAAAACCTTCTCAAAAAAATTGGAAAAAAAGAACCTCCTTTAAAAAAACTCCAAAAAGTATGAAATAATTGAAAAATTATGCCTCCTCAATAAAACCATTTTTTGAAGTCAGCTCCATATTTTAACTGACTTATAATAGGCATTTATAATATATATACTCAGAACTGTATATTTTAAGTTGCTTATAGTTTACATTTGGACCCAATTCAAACATAAGATATAAATTTTATTTATGAGTAAAATTTTATATTTCAAGTTGGAAGATGACGTTATCTTTAAAAAGGGTTTTATTGAAGCGCATGATTTCTCAATTTTATACTTTTTAGAGCTTTTTTAAAGGAGGATCTTTTTTCCAAAAAAATATAATTAATTTTTAAATGGGTGCATGGCATTTTGATTACATCTCAATTATCATGTTTATTAGCTAAAACCTTTAACTATTTTTATTATAATAAAAAAATTCAAAGGGAGGATACCCCAGTGGTAGAATATGGACCCTCTACCACTGCCTCCCTGAGTTTTTCCCAATAGATGAACTTTGGGTAGGGGACAATTATGACTGTGTTGTTTTTGTACACCAATGCCCTGAACTGAGATAGCAAATAGCAAAGGCAGTCCATGGAGTTCCTAGCCTATCATATGCTGCACATGGAGTTTTCCAGGTTTTATTTTCCTTTCCCATTTTCTTCACTTCCCTTCATTGGTGTGGTATTGTTCCCAGGTCAGCCCATCTTGAATAAAATTTGAATAAAATTTAAAAAAAAAGTTTAGTTAAATTAAATTTGGTTATAGAATTGTCTTCTAAACAAGTATATTACATTATTAACTGTTTAATATATGGATAAATAATATGGGTTTTTAATTATTGTATATGTTCAGCTTTATGTATCTGGTTAGGTTTAATTTATACTTGATCACAACTTTATTAATTGAAAGCCATAGGTATATAATCTTCATTTAGAGTAGGCAAGACCAATTAAGGCGCCTCCCAAGTGAGCCTAAAATAAATTAATACTTAAAAGAAATTAACAATCATAATGGACAAGAATTTATAAATCCTTACATAATGATCAAAGGTTCTCCACTGCAGAATAATGCCAAAAAGGTCAAGAGTCATTAAAAGTGCAAGAAAATTGGAAGGATCAAATGATAACCAAGAAAAAAACATGATTCCCACTTTAGCTTCTGGTATCTGATAGGTAAAAAATAATATAAAACCAAAAATGGCACCTGAAGCTCCTGGGGTTAAACAGAAAAAAAATAACAAATTTTTTGGTGCTTGTAGGAACCCAGCTAAGTTCTTGCTCACTGGTGCCTCATGCCTCTGGATTCCTCAAAGGTTTATTTAAATTAACAATAAAATATTAATAAAAAGCTGAGTTTTATGAGGTTTTTATTAGTAGCGCAGGAAATAGTAAGAAAACTGATCCCTCTCAATATCCAACCAATCTTTATTTGAACTGTATTTAGGGATGGAGTGATTTAAAAATAAAATTTGTAATGGCTTGTTGCAGTCCAAATAAGAAAATATGAGCATTTAGCCTATTGAAGCTTGGAAAACTTACTTTACTTAGGCTGAACAATGGATAAGTATCATTTTTTGGCAAGACATAACTGTGGGGTAATAACTAAATATTTTAGCCAATCCTCATTCAAAAAAAAATTGCACCTTGGGGGACCCCTGCCACACCTATAAAAGGTGGTGGCCCCCACGGTGATGCTTGAAGGGACCTGGTTGTACTGGGGGAGTACCATCTGATGGATGCCCCAGGGTCTACCATATGGTTGGAATAATCTGACTACTCAATTTTGTATTTATTGCCCATATATCATTTGAAATGGTGTTACCCCAATTTGTGGGGTTCCAACAAAAATCAGCCAGGGTCTTTTGGCCAATATCATCATTAGTATTACATAAATCATTCATATTAGTATCATTAACTTGCAAATGACTGACATTTCCCCTTTTTGGCTGATTTTAACCCAACACATTCTTATTTTTTATCTGGGAGGGCAAATGTCTGACAGTGCTTCTAAAAAAACAACATGCCAAACCAAAGATACAAGGATCTAGCAGTGAGATAAAAAGGCACAAAGTTATCAGAAGAAATGAAGATGTCAACCTAGGTTCTGAACCCTTTTAGGGCTATTGTGTTAGAAGCCAGATGCAGCAAAGTATTATGTCTGAAGATGGATGTTATCATGATATAATATTTCTCAGAGCTAACACATAAAAGAAAGTGCTTGTTCATAATAGGACAGAAATGTGGGGATTTCCAAGCAAGAAAGACAAAACAGTTGAGACTAATTATTATCCAAATAGCTTTATGCTGTCACAAAAGGGTTTCCCTGCTCAAATAAAAATAATTTACTATACATTTTTGCTAACTTTAAAAGGAGGAGGCCCATATTTTTGACCTGTATATCTTTTTCTATGTTGTTTGCACATAATTCAAAACTACTGGAACAATTTAAATGAATTTTTTCAATGAAAGATGATCCCATGGTGATCACATTCCAATTTTGAGAGGATTGGTACAGTATCTGACCAGTATTTTAAATTTTTAGATTTTATACTATAGATAACCACCAAACACTTAGCAAAAAAACCTTTTACTTGTCAAGAAAAATTCTGCCAACTAAACAGATAAACCTAATAGCTTTATCAAATCAATTAAAACCTGCAACCCACTCAGATAAAACCAATTGTCCTATTAAATAAACCAATTTCTAACAACCACTCAACCAAAAATAGGTGAACCTATAAAATCAACTAAATTTCCAAACACTTAGCTCAAGCTAATTGAATCTATGAAATAGTTCAAAAACTACAAACTATATGGCCAAAATCAATTGAATCCATCAAATTACCCAAAAACCACCAGTTACTTAACCAAAACAAACTGAACTTATTGATCAACCAAAACCTATCAACCACTCAGCCAAAATAGAAGAGCATATCAAATCAACTGATCACTAGCCACTCAACTAAAACTAATTAAAACTATCAATGCAACTAAAAACTATCAACTATTTGACCATACCAATTAATTCTAATAGATCAACTTTATAAAATAATATGAGGTGGGTCAACCTAGGGACAAATATACCACACTGAGAAGTTTTTTAGCCAGTACAGGTTTCAAACTCAAAACTTGCACTTAGGGTGGAAGCAGTTTTACCTGCTTGGCTAACCACCTTTCTAATAAATCAACTTTAATAATGACCAATATGCAATATTAAACTGATGCAGAATTGATAAAAAAATTCATAGGGAAAAGAGAACTGACTTTGAAAAACACACTAACAAGCTTAAAATAAATTAATAAAATATGCATCCAAATTTTTTAAAAAAACTGAATTTAAAAAGTGCAATAAAAGTTATGGAGTAATTGGTTAAAAATAGACTAAAAATTATAAAATGATTGATAAAAAATGCACTAAAAAGTACGAATAATTTATAAAATATTTTTGATTTGGCACTTTATTTTAAACTGATTTATTAGAGTTTTTTCTCATATAATAAAATTTAGTTTATTATATTGGATTATATCCAAGTATAAACTGTAAGCAACTATGAATACACAATGATGAGTATATATAGGTTCTTTTTGTTAAAAAAAGATTTAGGAGACTTCATGAGACACAGATTTAAGCTCTTAATTGATTAATATTTCGCTATATCAGTGATTCAGTGCTATACTGCCCCACACAGGGCTCTAGTATTTGTAAGGAAAAATCTATAAGTCATTTAAAGTATGGTGCCAACCTCAAAAATATTTCATCAATTATTCAAACTTTTTATCAATTGTTTCATACTTTTTAGTGCTTTTTTGGGGTAAGTTCTTTCTTCACAAAAAAATCTTTAAAATCTGAATGACAAATATTACAATTATTTTTAAATTTTATTTGAGGTGGGCTGACCTGGGGATGATACCACACTGATTGAGGGGAAATTGAATGAATGGGAAAGGAGGATAAAATCCAGAAAACCTCCATGTGCAGCATATGATAGGCCAGAACTCCATGGACCGCCTTTGTTATTTGCTATCTCAGTTCAGGGCATTGGTGTGCAACGCCAACACAGTCATAGTCATCCCCTACCCAAAGTTCCTTTACTAGAATCAAACTTGGGGAGGCAGCGGTAGGACAAATCTTACAATTATACTAATTGAAGTTTAAATTAAAGCTTTGTAATTAAACAAATTGATATGGAAATCTGATGAGGTAATAGATATAATACTACAATATCTGCATATAAGTGACTTTGACTAATCCTATAAAAATTATGTGTCAATACTACCTAGATACATGCTACTTATAATTGTCTATAATAATAATATAGTGCCTTCTGAAAATAGTAAAATATTGAAAATATAGATATTGGTGAGCTAGCTAGGGTAAGCTGGGGCCTCTGCATGGCATAACTGGGGAAGGCTCATGGAAACACAGGTGAGTTGCTAACTCTGAACCTAGAGAGGTACGTTGGTCAGGTCCTGTATTGGCCTGAAAGAAGTGTGGGTTGGTAGTAATGACTGTGATGACCTGTTCTTGCAGGTGTTTACCACTCCCTTAGGGGAGAATATGGGTAGGAAGGGGTACAAGTCAGGCATGGTGCCTGTCTAATAGCCTCCCCATGATCTGAGGCTGTGCAGGTGCAGACCTCAGGTTAAGGGAGGGGCAATCCTGGTTGTCTGTGCTTTGGTGCACCTTCCTACAATAAATGCCACAGTTTGCAAAATTGGCCCAAAGCTTGGCTAACTACCAGTTTGGTTGGCATGAGCTGGCTGATGGCAAAACAGATCATGCAAGAAAGTGATAGCTTATTTGAAAGTACTTCAAGGCTTCCTAGACAAAAAGGGGCTGGAGAGCATAAATCTGCTAAAAAAGCAGGTGACAAAGGGGTGGGCTTTGGCTTTTCCCCCAGGGGCCTTGAACCTGAGGGTCATCAGGTCTTGTCCCCCACAAGGGGGATGAGAGGCATATCACCTGTCCTGGCTGGTACAGATGAGCTGCCCAGTAAGTAAACAGGGCGGGCATATGTCAGTTTAGGGGGTAGTGTGAGCTACACCCAATTGTGGTCAGGCCTACATTTGGTGGTGCTTAGATTTTCTCAGCCCTAGTGTGGTGGGGGAAGTACCTCAGGTCTTCATCCTGCAATAGTTGCCAGCACTAAAAGCCCCTAGGGGATTTTTAAGACTCAAAAAATTTAGATATTACTTGAAAAAGTAAAGCTTAATATATAGCAACCTAATAAGATATATAGACAATTAATCACAGAAGAGAATAGAGCTATAATTGGTAAAAAATATTGAAATAAGTGATAGCTATAAACCCTGTTTGTTGGGGTTTCTTTATATACATAATCGTCATTTTTATAGAAACATGTCAAATATGCTAGCCATAATGGTTTAATCATAATGGGACCATGAACTCTTTTGACGATGTATATATTGTATATATATAGATATTTAATCACTATAAAAGGGATTAGCTCAAATGGTAGAGCGTTCGCTTAGCATGTGAGAGCTACGGTAATTGATGCTCCAATTCTCCATCTTTAAATTTTTATAAAAGTTTGTGCTATGTTGCAAAAATTTTACGTTTTTTTTACCTTTAATTATATCTAGATTTTTTAGCATATTTGTTTGATTTTATTTCTGATAATCTAGCTAGTACTTCTTAAAATTAGCATTCTTTTTTATTTCATTCTATCAAAATATAGTTTAAACTACCTTTATCATTAATAGATACCTTATCTTATAATAGATGTAACAGGCTTCAACCCATTACATCAAAAATATTTAGATGAAAAACACAAGTTGGATGAGTCAATGTTTTCAGCTCATAAAAAATTTATTTCAAGGTCTTATTTTTTCTGCCTGGCAATATACTATATTTAAAGGTTAGATGATGTCAGGGTGTCTGGCATGCTCCCACCTTGTCTGCCACACTACGCCTGTCAGCTTGAAAGATAACCCCACTTTGCTATATCAGCTGACCAGTTTTGGGTATCTGCCATGACATTGTTCCTAGAGCCTGAGTGCCTGTGAGTAGACCCATGTACCAGTGTCCACCGTGATGGCCATTTCCCATCCTCTCACCTCCAGTTCTGCCTGCTGATACCTCCATCTTGCAAATGGGTGATGTCAATGTACAGTTTTTGGATCATGCCACTTGCAGTAGACATGGCTCTATTTTGAGTACCTATCTACCTGAAGCTCAGCGGAACTCCCATTAATACATAATGATAGACCTTTCAGTTATACCCAGATGTTTATCAGATTGATATTTTATTGATCTGATAGTGTAGCCAAAATTCCCACTGACCCTAGATTTTTTCCTCCCCATATGCATCTAATTTCACTGGCCCTTGATATAATAGCCCCCAAATATCTAAGAGAATCCCATTTTAGAACTTTTACCAGTTTAAAAGTTGCTTTTTGTAGCTTGTTTTTGCGCTTTAAATAAAACACCCTATTCAAACTCAGTAATTTACATTTCAGTTTCACCAATCCCTTATAGCTTTGGGACAATGTGATGGGCTTTGGAGTGTTACAATAGATACTTAATTTATATGGACTAAGTTAACTAAATTTTACCATGTTTTATACAATTATCATTTATATGAAGTGGATCAACCTTGGGAAAAATATAACACACCAGATTTGGGATAGGAAGTGAAAATATAGAATGGAGAAAAAAGTTATATATTGAGGGTAAAACTATCATGCATGTGATCTGATAGCGGGATTTCATGAACTACCTTATCTGCTTTGCTTGGCTGACCAAGGCATGGTGCACAAATCCACGTTTATTATTATCCTCTTAGAACAGAAAATACTAACTTTTTGGCCACTACTGGATTTAAGCATGTATTGTAATAGATGATATTAGGACACCATTCCTACTATGCTAGCACCCCCTCTTTATATTAAGTATAAACATATAATTAAGTCTAGATTTTAACTTGTACTTATGTCTAAGATAATTAATATTTATATAATTTATTTCTTAATTTGTTTAGTCTTCTAAACCACGTTTAAAGTATTTTGCCTTAAATTTATTTTAGGTAAGCCAACCATAGGACATACATTACCAAAGGTTCAAACACAAGCAAACTAAACTATAAAAAATAAAACATAACTTCAAAGAAAGCAAAATGAAGCAAAACAAAAAATCAAACTAAAACCAAACAGGCAAAAGAATGCAACCTGCTATCTGTCTATGATGGAGGGGGATGAAGTATTGGATGGCTCATATTCAACATTTTTAAAGACAGATTAGAGGGTATAGCACAAGGCAGATGGCAAAAGTGTGTGGGAATCTAAAGTATATGTTCAGTGTTTAAAAAGTGTGCCAAAACTTGAGACAACAAGAGTGCTGTGATAAATTCATCCAGTCATCTTCCTCTTATAGACAGGTCTTAGGTAGGGTGACAAAGGTGGCAAGTTTGATTCAGGTGATTTTGGGTCTGGGGCTAAACTTAGCAATGTATATTCAGAGCACCAACCTTGGCTCACTTAACTTAGAGGCTAACTTGCTGCTCAGGGTTCTACTCCATGCAGATTAGCAACCAGATAACCTTCTCTAACATCACAATCACTCTAATAAGAAAATTCTCTTCAGATGCTACACCTTGGCACATCAATCAATGGTTAACTTGTTCAAACTTATGGTAAACTTCCTGACACTCTTAGTTATTCTTGACACAAGCTGGTGTTTGTGATTAAACGTGAACCTTTTCCACTCATCCTTGGCATTATCAGTAATAAGGTATCCTCAACAGAGTGTCTTCTTCAAAACAGGTTAATCCCAGACTGGTTACTGTTGATTACTTCAAATTGTTCAATCCCAGACTGGTTACTGGCAATTACTAACTTGATACAACAAAAGTTAAAGCAAAGAGGATAAACTTATAATACTGTAGAAAGGTTTTTACAAGGATATAAAGTGAAGTCTAGTATACATCAGGGAAAATCAAGATACAAATGAATCAAATACTATAAAATACCTAGGATTTGAGGTTTTCTAAAAATTTATAGGTCTTGATTATTATTGACCAATAACCCCTATAAACTTATTACTTGAAAAGTTCGGTTCTTGTGTAATTTGTCACATTGTATTGTTTTTGATATAATTGGTTGATAATAGTATGACAACTATTAACATAGTTGAATGGAATTCTTAGATCTCAGCCCAACGCTTGGCCAGTATTTTCGCTTGAAATACTTGAGATGTCTCAAAATAGGGATTCATTCCCTCATATCATCTAACCTGATCTTCTCTGAGATTCCTCAGTGACAGTTTTTCCAGTTTGACACATAGTTGGCAGAAATCCCCAATTTGTTTCCACTTCTTCTCTGGATCTCCACTCATATCCTTAATCCCTTACCTTAAAGAGTCTCCCAATTATTGCACACAGCAATTATATCCCTTAGAAAGAATAGAACAATTGAAAGTTGATAAAGTTTACTACTTAAAACTATATACCAGATAAAAACTATTTCTTTATTGGTGAATTATAGGGAATTTATAGTGGGGGGTTTGGCGCCCAACCCTCAGTTGACACCTCTTTGATGAAACAGCAGCTGTTGCCACTGAATCACCCTTCCTTGTCTCAGCAGTGATGGTCTTCCTCATCCTGGCTAGGATTCCATCATCAGACATCCTTGAGACCTAAAATGGAAAGAGTCAGAAAACATGTCCCTAACAGTTTCCTCTCAATCTAAGTGAACCAACCATATTTGGCTAGCAATCTGCTTAGGTAATGGGACTTGTTATTCATTAAAGCAGGTCATGAACCAACTGATCGATTAACTAGTTGCAGGCAGCATCACTCGCCTTACAACTTACTACTTACATATTTAATCAATCAGTGATGAAACCTGACTGATCCCAATCAGTACACCTGATAGTTAATCACTATCAGATGCCCTTATTTTGTCAGCAACTCTTCCTAACAAGATCTTAAGCATTTTTCTGGATCAATCCCTGACGGATCTGACCAGGAGAATATCCAAAAATCCCCCAAACATAGTTACCCCAAAATCAGGGTCAACCAATTTCAATTCACCTCGCATTAGGGAATTATCTTCTAGCAATTCATGGTAATCTAGCCAGCTGGGAATATGGGAAAAAATCCCAACAGGTTTGATATTAAGGATTTTTTGGATCCTCTAGTCAGATGGAGTCTGACTGCTGCTTTGGTCTCATCAATAATTTGTGCTAATTCTTGCATGCGTGAGCTTCATCTCATGGTGGTTACCCCTGAACCTGGATGTTCAGGGCTTTGTGATAGGTGTTACTTCTGGGATTTGTCTCATTGTACTTGTTTTAAATGGGTTGATTGCCAACTCTGGTAATATGCATCTTGACATTGAGTTTGAGTGATGGCGCTCCTATGATTTGCCCCCATGTGGATTTGAGTTGCTTTCAAAATTAGATAATTTCCCAATTTGGTAATATTCAACATCAAACCTCAGGCTCATATCAGCATATTTTATCTTTCTCATAAGAGCATCATTGGCGAAAAATAAATTATTTCAGACCATTAAAGTTATAAAAGGGATCGTTTTTCATATGGAATTCGGGAGGCAGCGTCATCCTCATTGAAAGATCTTTCAACTTTGTGGTGCAAAATCATTTTACATAATGTCATTGTTATTGGCCTGAAAATTTCTAGACTCACCTGCGCCAATAAAAGGGCCTCTTGCACTCCCTTCCACAGTGACCTGGTCACCAGTACCTCCACCAGTTTGGGGGTTAATTATACTAATTCCACTGGGTTAATTTTTTGGTGATACAGGTTGATTATGTCAATCTGGTTTGCACAAGGTATTAGCCACTGAGCAATGGAATGGTCAATATGCACATTAACAATTATTAATAAAAACCAATATATGAGATATGGAGCAATTGCCCCGATCAACACTCTTATTGTATAAAAAAATGCAGAAGTTATCTGCAGACTACTAAAAAACATCCTCCTCTCCTTCTTCTGCTCAACTCTTATCTCATATTCTAGGTTGAATCCACCTTCTGCTAGTAATCTCTAATTGTTTCATTTTTGTAGTTTTATATATCTCAAGGTTTTGGCAGATTTCCTTCAGTTTGCCAAACTTTTAAGGCTACAATCAATTTGCTTTACATCAATATATTTTCCACTCAATCTCAATGCTCACCTTGACTCTAATTTATGATATGCCAGAATGTATAACTTATCATCCAGTTATATCATTTTATCAACATTACTACCCACTTTGATTGGAAAACAGCTCCTAATGCTTATGTCAAAATTTGAGAATCAATTGCGTGATAATTATATTCCTGCATGGTAAATTGGGCTGAAGTTCAGCCAATGAATCCTCAATTTTTCCAGTTTCTTACAGTTTTAAAACTGTTTGGAAACAACCTAAGCATACTCAAATGACTCTGACTTTTCTGGGAAATTTTGGGATTAATTTTCCCTTCATAATTAAGAACTTCAGCTGAGGCAGTCAAAGTTGCAATCTGTGGATCCTGAGATCCCAGCTTGCCAACACTCTCCAAAAGCAACCTAAGATATAAACTGGAAAGAGGATTAAATAAAACAGATCTTTATTTGACTAAAATATTTGATAATTATTCATTAGGCCAGGCGCCAGTATTTTTACCTCTAGGGCATCTCCTGGCCACATTCAAGCACAAAACTTCAACAATATTTTACCACCTCAGTTTGGCCCTTGAACTGATATGACTGAGACCTATTGCTAGGTTTATTGGTGGCAAAATACCATCATATTTGGGAGGATTTCAGAGACAAAAATCGCAAAAATGAGCACGCAAAATGGTCCTAGGATCGTCTCAAAATGAGTTTTGTCATACTGCTGACAAAATACAATTTCTGGGAGTTTTTGTGGTCGATTTAAATAAATGATGTACCCTTAATTGGACCATTGGCAGGCGTCTCTTAATAGCACTAGGTAATCCCATTTGGGCAGTCCATGTGCAAGTGCTATCATGCCAGTTACGCATATCAACATACTAAAATTATTTTAGGAATAGCTCCAAATATGTTTTCATCATACTGTTGACATAAATGACTCCCTAATTGGGATGTCAACTAGCCCTATTGACAGCACTAGGTACTCCCATTCAGGTGGCCCATGTGCAAGTGCTATCGTGCTGATTATGCATACTGACATATAAAATTCGCCCTAAGTCAGAAAATTTATTACGTTCATTGTTCATATGATTTTCCATGGGACTTTTAAACGTTAACTTCAGGTCAGTCCCAAACAATTATGTATACAATTTTTTAATATTGGTCCCAATCAATTGGGAATAGTTGCTGAGGTTTGGGGCAGCCATAATCGCCCAACTGTGCAAATGTATTCATCCTGAGATACCAATAGAGTAATTAATTGAATTGATGTTTTGTTGATCGGCCTGTCTGAGTAGTTTCAGAGAAGGTTGACCTAAAAGTGCGGGGGT
The DNA here is from genome assembly GCA_022478985.1 of Massospora cicadina. Taxonomy (NCBI): domain Eukaryota; kingdom Fungi; phylum Entomophthoromycota; class Entomophthoromycetes; order Entomophthorales; family Entomophthoraceae; genus Massospora; species Massospora cicadina. The sequence goes on from JAKSZP010015808.1 coordinate 23,226, forward strand.
ATTTGGCCTGAGATTTAGTAATATAATTAAATCCACATTGCAATAATCAGCCTGACCTGTGATATTGCAAACGGTTATAATTAGATCATTATCATAAGCATTAGGAGGCAAAATCGGCCCAATCTGTATGTTGTTGAAGGGTTTTTTTTGAGTCACCACAGAATCTGACAGCTTGTATGCTCAAAAAACTTTGCATTAACTTGCTTGATAATCCAACCACCCGTGGGTTCCTTAATGGTTTAGGCATCAATACCAGGTTTATTGATTATTTAAAACAGACTGATCTAAATGTTAGAAAGCTTGTTCTTCAATCCAAATCCATGTTGGTCATGAAAAAAGCCATTATCTCATACAGCAAACTTTGATAGTCTGCTACAGCTACTCTGGTCAGCCGCCTGATCACAAATCTTTTTAACCAAACTAGTAGAGTATTCTTCTGTTTGTAGTTTGATCAGCGTATCCATTATATGGTAAAATAACGCTACAGTTCCACGCCTCCAGTATCTTCCATGAAAGAGTTTAGTAGGGCAGGTAAAGCTTGATGTCTACCATATAGAAGTTAAAAAGGACTCTTTCCAGTGATCAAATGGTAGCTATTATATGCAAAGACAGCTTTTGGGTAGGAGGGTACTCAATTCAGAGGGTTGATCTTTCACAAGCTTGTGGAGTATGTTCACCAATGTTCTGTTGATTAATTACACCATTCCAATGGATTTTGGATGGTAGGGTGTAGTCAAGACTCCTCAGAATGCCATCAATTCGTTTAACTTGGGCAGGATATGCAAAGTGAAACTAATTCCGTTTATGTTAAGATGAACTTCAGACAGCCATGTCGCTGTATGACACACTCCATGATAAACTTAGCAGTGGTGACCGCCCCCAAATCATTAATCGCCCTGGCTTCCACCCATCTCATCAGATGATCAATTGTTACGATTATTTACTTAGATTGGTTCAGCCAGTTGGCAAAGGCCCCGCTACATCAAAAGAAACAGTATGCCAGTCGAATCAGGGCTTAACCAGCTGGTATGTGGTCTTCTTGTGGAAAAGTTTATCCACTTGGCACTGATGATAACAGCTAACCATCTCCAGCACGTCATAATGCTCTCCCAATAGTAACAGGGTCACAAAAACTCCAACGTTTTCTGCAACCCACTGTGCCCTACCACCCATGTGCATCCATAATAATCGCTAATCTTGAAGAGGGTTTAAGGAAACTCAGCGTCAATTCCCCAAAACGCTTATATAGTTCTCCATTGCATAAGAAGTTGTCCTGTTTAATCCCATCTAGCACTTTAATCACTTGCGGTGGCTCATCATGGTATTTGCCCACCATCATTTTCTCATACAAAATGTTGGATAAATCCACCGTAATAGTTACCGTTAGTAGCTGTGAAAGACAGTCTGCATTTTGATGTTTATTTCCTGGCCAGTGTACAATATTGAAACCATATTATTGGAGCTTCAACGCCCACCACGTAAGCTGTCCTTCAGGTTCAAGGAAATTTTGCAGCCAGCAAAAGGAGGCAAGATCCGTTACCAGTTGGAATTTCACCCCATGAAGGTATACCTGAAACGTTTTATATGCATATATCACCGCTAAGCACTCACGCTCTGTTATGGTATAATCTTGTTCATGACAGTCTAAGATTTGGCTAAAAAACGTGACATGGTGCTCAACGCCATCATCATTATTCTGAGATAATACTGCCCCTATGGCGGAAAGCGATGCATCCATTTGTACTATGGATTGCTTTTGAAGTTGGGGTATTGCATAATGGGTGCACTCGCCAATGCAGTTTGTAAGACATCAAAAGCGTTCTGGCGTCGTTCTATCCAGTCAAAAGTGACATTTTCCTTCAACAACTCAAAGAGCGGTGCCTCAAATAAAACTGAAGTTAGGAATGAACTGATGGTAGTAAAAAACCATCCACAAGAACACTTGGATATCTTGTTTATTACCTTAGCAAGTCATCTTGCGTATAGCTTCTAACTTCACTGGCTGCGGTTTAAGCACTTCTCTTTCCACCACAAACCCAAGATATTCCAATTGCTCTTTAAAAATGACACTTCTGAGGTTTGATTTTGATATTAGTGTTGCCAGGTCAGTGGAACACTTGTTCCAGGTGGTCAAGATGCTCTGTGATCATTCTTGATAACATGCTGATATCATTGAGATAAACTAAAACGCAGGACATCTTCAAGTCACCTAAGATCATATCCATAGAGCGCTGGAACATAGCTGGGGCGTTAAAAAAACCCTGTGGCATACGTGTAGGCTGAATTAACCACTTTGAAGTGATTATAGCAAATTTATCATGTTCCGCTGCTAGCAATTCAAGCTGCCAGTACCCCAATATCAAATCCATGGCAGAAAAATGATTTGCCCCTCCAAGTCAATCTAACGCGTTATCAATCCGCAGAAGTGGGTAGAATTTTATTTGCAACGCTATTGAGATTTAGCTAGTCAATGACCATCTGGTTTGTACCATCTTTTTTTAATAATAAGCACTGGCGATGCCCATGAACTCTTAGATGGCTCTAGCATCCCTTGTTCAATCAATTTGTTTACCTCATCTGAGACAACCTCTTCCGCCACTTTTGAGCACCAAATAGGCCATGAACAAATGGGAGGGTGATCTCCCGTGTCTACCTGATGCACCACCCATTGGGCACCCCACAAATCTTGGTCATCTGAGGCAAAAATATCTTGGTTATTTAAATAAAGCCATAACCCTATCTTTCTGTTCCTCTGACAATCTGGTTAGAGCTTCCCACGGAACCACTGCCATTATGCTAATTGGGGAAATTTACCAGTAGGCTGAGGTCCTTCAACGATCCAGAGTCATAAATACAGTGAACCTCATCAATAAGGGACAGATGTTAATAGGCTACCACTTAGTGCCTTTGAATCATCATCGACTCCTTCTATAAGTTTGCTAAAAACTACCTTCACTTCCCCATTTCCTGGTAACACTATCCCTGGAGCCACATGGGGTTCAAGCTGCAATTGATGGTAGGGTCTCATAATTTCCCCATATAGTCCTTCAGGGACATCTATTTTGAGCTCATTGCCTAATATGACCTGATGCCCAAATGTGTAACGGATCAGACTGCACCTGATCCGTACATTGCTTCAGATTAGGTAGTACTTGGTCCAAAATTTTTTATAGAAAGGGCCTTGAACTTGAGGAAGTCAGAGTTGGTGAGATTCGATATTTTGAAACCAAAATGCATCCAAGAAAATATGCCATTGGACTTATGAACGGCGTGGATGATGATCTGGTGGGATGTGGAGTCTTTACGAGCAATGTGCTAGACGGCGTTTGAGAGAGTCTAATGTAGGAGGGAGCTTATACAATACTAGCAAAGTGCTATTTATTAGGGGACGGTTTGGCCCTGAGTGGCCAATTTCGTTTTCTTAGAAAAAAACCAGAAAATGTAATAAAAATAGCTTGCTAAAATAAAATATTCTTTTATTAAAATTATAAGTATTAGATCAAAGTTATGAGCTCAACTAGTGAGCTTTTCATGGCGTTGGCGTCGTTCTTGGCCCTCTCCTGGAGCCAGACACTGCTGTTGGTGTGCAGCATTGTGGGGACAGTGGTGCGAGAATACGTGGCAATGACAAGGCATGGTGGAAGTGTTTGGTGACGGGCTTCAGCAAGCCTGTCCCTAGTATGGTCAGCAATGTGGCTCTTACTTCCCAATTCCTTCATGGCATATTGGTGCAAAATCGCCCATTACATTAGATGCAACTCTGATACATTTTTTTCAGTCTTGTGGGGGCTCTGAGAAGAGGTGGTGGCCCCAGGAGGGAGGAATGGTATCATCATGTTTTGACAGTGGTGCTAGTGAGTTTCGCTTTAACGTTCATGATAAGAGAGGTGGTACAGGTATGTGGCGTGAGTCCTGTGGAGGTGGAGGAAAGCCATGGAGCATCTAAGTCTCCAAAAGGTCAGGCGGCATTGCCCATGGAGGCTTTGGAGAAGATTTACTAAGTGATGTCATGAGTTCATTTTCAGGCACAGTTGGCTCAAGCGATGGGAGGAGAGACCCCTTTCTCACTGCAGATTGTGCAAATTGTGGAGGCACTACCTTCAGACCTGGCGGGGTGGGTACAAGAACTGATTGAGGAGTAAGATCACCTTCCAGGTTCCATGGATGAGTGTGTCAACTGGTTCGACTGAGCCACTTGTCTGAATGAGGCGCAGGATGAGGCGTGGTTGGCTTTGCTGATGGTGAGTCAAGTGTGAGGATCAGATGAAGAATATAGGCGGATTTACTGACCTTTGCAAAAGCAGCCCGAGTATTGGATTTGCAATAATTGCAAATGTTTTTACAGGGGCTGCAAGCGGATATGTTGGTCGCTATGGCAGTTGCTAAAGTTCAGAGTATGTTGGCTGAAGAAATTGCATTGGTGGTACAGGTTGAGAAACAATTAGCCCTGGAATGAAACTGGCGGGATAGTTATATGTCTCCAGGAAGGGGCCAGTCGCCTGCAGTGGCTTGTAGAGGTCAAGGAGGGTGGCAGGGATCACCCAGAAATTTGGAAATATCCATGGAGGGTTCCGCAAGGGAAACGTTGAGGAGTCAGGGAGAACAGGAGGTCAGGGAGCTGGGAAGAACAATGGTCCCAAGCCTACCTTACCTGCAAATTTGCAATCTGAGAATGATTTAAACATTAAATCTACTTCTTTGCTTTATCCTAGGTATTTAATCCAGTAGACTTATATTCGCAAGGTCAGACAAAGAGGGTGTTGTCCCTGGTGGATACAAGGCCAAAAGAAAACTATGTGGAATTCGCCCTGGCAGTTAGTTTGAAGTTGAAAATGAAGAAGGGTCCTGAGGTGGGTTTTTCCAACGTTTCAAGGAGGGCTCCCTCATGGCGTTTGGAGCCTTGGGTAGTTGTTTGACAGAACCCATTTTGGTTCAAAGAGGATTTCTGTGCAATCAGAAATATGGCCCATCCTGTGGAATTGGGGATGTGGTGGTGGCATCATTTCCAGCCCCAGGTTGATCTGCCGCTGAATACAATTACTTTGGATCATCCAACGGGGCCTTGGATGAGGTGAAAGATGGAGGTTGGAAATGATGCTCCAAGTAGACTCAGAAGGATGGTGGGAATGCGGGAGGTAGAGTTATCAACCAAATATAGCGACATTGTGGGTGTATTTGGTCCTATCAGGAACTCACCTTTTTCTCCCATTGGTTGTTTTGCATTTTCATTCCAGTTTAATGAAAGTTCAGAGATTCCCCATGGATGTCCGGTATACCCTATTAACTTATGAGCAAAAGAAGCGCTGCTGAGCCATGTGAAATCAATGTTGAACAAAGGTTTAATTGAGCCTTCTAAGTCGCTGGTTGTGTCTCCTGTATTACTGGTGCCAAAAGTGAGTGGTGAACTATGCCCATCCGTAGATTTCTGACGCCTGACATGGTCACTGATCCTGATCCATATCCAATGCCTTCATTGGAGGATATTCTCCCTATGATTACTGGATGCACCATTTATACAAAGCCTGACCTTGCAGATGCATTCAATCAAGTACCAGTGAGACCGGAACATTAAAAATACACTGCATTTAAGTGTCACTTGGGGGTGTATCAATATCGTGTGATTCCATTCCGTCTTAGAAATGCCCCAGCGGTGTTTCAGCGGATGATCGATCATGTCCTTGGAGGGAAGATCAGATGATGCTGTGCCACCTATATGGATGATATCTTGGTGTTTTTTTCGGTCCTGAGAGGATCATGTCCAAGATGTCTGGGAAGTTCTGGGGGCAATTGGCCGGATAAATCTGAGGTTGAAACTTTCCAAGTGTAAATTCAATCAAAGTTCAGTGATGTTCCTTGGCAACGTGGTGTTCCATAATGGATTAGGAGTATGTCTGGATAAACTGCGCATGGTATGAGCATGGAAGGCCCCTACTGATTAAACAAGGGTGCAGAGTTTTTTGGGAACATTGAACTTCCTCTGACTTTTTGTGAGAAATCTATCCCAAATGGCCTTACCTCTCACGCACCTAACGCAGGATGTTATGTTTATGTGTCAAAAGAAAGAAGAGCAGGAATTCATTTTATTAAAGGATAAGCTACTTACCACGCCTTTTTTGGTCCATCTAGATCCTGAAAAACATTTGTGGTAGAAACCAACGCTTTAAATTATGTCATAGGTGCGGTGTTACTACAGGAGGGGAAAGACGGGTTCAAACACATAACGTGTTATTTTAGCTGCAAGATTTTCCTTGCTGAAAATAATTATACAATATATGATAAGAAACTTCTGGTGGTGATGGCAGCCATGCGGGAATGGCAGCATCACCTGCTCTATGTTTGACACCCTTGCGTTATTTGAATGGACCATAAAGCATTAGATTAAAATCGTGCACCAATGAAGATGAACCAGTGGCAAGCCAGATGGCAAGTGGAGCTAGTACAATACAATTTCCAGGAAGAATACAGACCAGGTTTTACAAATGTTCTAGGAGACTGGTTGAGTCAGGATGAAGGCTTAGCATATAAGAAGGATGAATTGGAGAAGTTTAATACAGCCACAATGTTCTGACCAGACCAATTTGCAATAATTGGACTTTTCTTTCTCGTTGCAAACACTTTTGCAACCCATTCAATTCAGGACTAAATCTAGTTTGATAATCTCATAGAGGGGATTAGTCTGCGCCCATGTCTGGGAGCAGTTGGGCAAGCAAGGCAAGAGGAGCAGGCGGAAGGCCTGCAGCCTCTAACGTTTGAAAACGCCCCAGAGAATCTGGCGGAATAGAAAAAAAATCTAAAAAAACTGGTGGTCACAATTTCCCCAGAGATACTCGCGTGGCAAGCACGATGCAACCAGTACATCAACACGCCACATTCCCAGCCACTTTCGTCGGTGGAATTCAGAGTCTGTGCGTATCTGGACATCCAAAAAACGGCCCTATGGGAAAAATTTTGTGAAGATGTACACAAAATTTTCCTGACCGCGGTGTACATTGCACCTCACTCCATGTCGCGCAGTTGGCTGGACCTAGGTTTCAAAAGCAAAATAGCAGCAGACGAGGCTGCAGCAGTGCGCATAGTGGTCAACCTCCCCAAAGGGCAATGGGTCATCGAAACTAAACACACCAGATGGACAAAATCAAACCAAATTTTCCTCACATTTGACTTTTTTGCCTACTATGGTAAAACGTGACATTTTGGAGCAACACCTGAAAGATGGTCTCGCCATATATGTCGAAATACAATCTTTTGAAATGCAACGTTTCACGCTGATGCCACACCTGTGCACCGGCAAAGCCATTGCAGTTCTGACCCCAACTGAGGAATCGCGAAGGACCTAACCCAGATCCCGCACTCCACCTTTATTGACATCGCAGGGCACAACACCCACCCATTCCAGGTAACCATGGACAGCGTGCCCCCCATTTGCACCCACTGTGATGCGTTCAGCCATAAGGCGCACGCATGCCCCATCAAAGAGGGCGTCACATTCCAAGAGCACCCCTCGGCGGCCATGGCCAGCAGAGAGGCGCACTACGAACCAACCGCAAGCACCAAGGAGGCCTTCCCATGGGGAGCACAAGGCTGCTACCTATTGGTAAAGCCCATCTCCCCGCAGGAGCGGAAGAAGGCCAAGCAGGCCCGTAGGTCTGCGGCCAAGGAAGCGGCCAAGGCCACCACCACCATCCCACACTCACAACGCCAGGAGGACATGGAGACCTTCATGGCGGAAGCAACTCGGGAATCCATCACCCAATCAGATTGGGAGGCCCATGCTGAACGGGCCACTCAATCTGAGAAACTGATGGGAGATTCAATATCACCCAATTGCTGCACCCAAGCCCCAGTCAAAACTGACTTGGGACCTATCCCAACCGAAATTTTTTTTTTGCCCCACTCGACGGTGCACCAAACTTATCCGCACCAAAAAAAATTCGTCCGACGTCGGGAAAACAAAAAGCAAAGGCCAAAGCTAACATGACTCTTTCCGCAAAAATTAACAAAGCCCCGATAGCGTTGCTGCTAATACCCGAGCTGCTGTGAAAGCCCATGGGGACCTGGAAGAGGCTGGTGGGCCTGGGGGCCCACCCCCTCACACCTAAGGTGCAATGGGGGAAACCTTCACTCTAGGGATGCTGAATATTGCCGGACTCAAGGCCTCCCCATCCCGGGCTAGGAAACTGAGTTTTTTACAAATGATTTACCTGTGGATATCCTGGCCATCCAGGAAACCCACTGTCCACAAGGTTCTGAGGAAGCTTGGAAAACAATGCTCCTACCATCCCTATCCTTTTGGTCAAAGCACTGTGGGGTGCTAATTCAGAAAAACAATTTTTTCAATTTTACATCTTCAGAAACATTCCTAAATGGCCGAGTGCTCATTATCACCTTCTCATGGGCCAATGTTGCACACACAATTGTCAACATTTATGCCCCAAACGGTGCACAAGAGCGTCGGGAATTTTTCTCATTGGTCAAATCCCTCCCGCTACCCCCCAATTCTTTCCTTATTAGCAACATGAACTGTTGACTAACCTCACCAACGGACCAGTGGCCACCCTCACCCCACGCCCCACAGGGTCATGTAGAACTACGCGTTCTAAAAGCCACCCTTGGGTTAATGGATGCGCTGCTGCAACATGCCCCACTGCTTGATAACATGAAGCGTCCCCACATCCACAATGGCCAATTAAGGTCCATGACCCGCATCAACCTTATTCTAGCGCTGGTGAAATTCCAACCCACATCTCCCACTTCAAAACAACGAAAATGGAATTCTCTGACCACCGACTGGTCTCTATAACATACCACTTACCCATCATAGTTGCAAAGGCCCCACATTGTGCAAAATCCGCCCCCCAGAGCTTGCGTCACCAGGATTTTCCACATGGGTGGAAGAGGCAACTTTGGCAAAATCATTTGTTACACCGTTTTGTGCGGACCCCATTTCCACATGGGCAACTTTCAAAGAAGATACCATCCGCCACTATCACCATCTCTCAACCAGATGCTCACGAGCCACATCAGCGGTTATATCGTGCACGCTGGCAGAATTGGCCCACTTGGAGTCCAACATTCCAGCCTCAGGGTATAGCCCTGCATGGGGCCAGAAGTGGGCGGAGGCAGCCGCTCACCTCAACGCACTTGAAAGGCAACACAAACATCGGGTTTGTGTCCAATACAGGGCCACATGCATCACTAAAGGCGACAAGTGCACCGCATACTTCTTCAAAAAAATTTTTGCACCACGCCAGAGCGTGGCCTGCATACAGGTGCAAAGATCGGATAATTCTATTGTGGACACACCAGCCAAAGTGGCAATTGAAATGCAAAGATATTACTCCAAGTTATACTGAGCCGAACCAATTCAGCTGGCCAAAATGGCGGAATTTCTCGACAGAGCTCATATCTGCACCATTTTCCAATACCCGGAAATAATAAATTTAATTACTCCAAACAAATTATGGACTACCATTCGCGGTGCGCCAAACTGAAAATGCCCAGGCCCAGATGGCATTACATATGAGTTCTACAAAAATATTTTAAATATATATCCCCATTGCTGCTAGCCTCACTCAACCAAAGCCTGTTGGAAATGCGCCTCCTACCAGGAGGACATGAGGCCTTTACAGTCACACTCTTCAAGAAAGGGGATAGGCTAGACTTAGCCAACTGGCGCCCCATTTCTCTAACAAACACAGACACCAATATTTTAACAAAAATCATGGCTAACTGTTTAGGGACTGTAGCATCTGCCACCATCTCCCCAGAACAATTCAGTTTCATCCCCAGAAGGTCAATTTGGGATAACATGCACTCTGTGGCTAATGTGTGTCAGTCCACAGCCTCTGGGGCACTTGTATTCTTGGACCAACAAAAGGCCTATGATAGAGTAAACTGGGAATACCTTAGGGCCTGCCTCCAACAATTCCGCCTACCTCCCCACTTCATTAACTGGGTGATGCTGCTCACGGAATCTGCAACAATGGCAGTGCGCAGCCCAGGTTTCCTAACGGAAGTAGTCCGTCCTCAAAGGGGCCTGCGACAAGGGGACCCGCTGAGCCCACTCTTATACAACTTCAGCCTTGACCCACTACTGCGAAATGTGAATGCCCAACTCACTGGGGTCCATGTGCCAGGCTAAACCCCAGTCAAGATGATGTCATTTGCAGATGATTGCGTGATGGGGGTGTCTAATAACAAAGATGCACGCGCGCTTGAAGCCCTCATCCAGGAATATTCCCGGGTAAGCAACGTGGCACTGAACGCCTCCAAAACCAAAATCATCCTCCTTGGTCAGTTTCAGAACTGCTGGGCCCCAGCAAGTAGTTCCCAACCCGGCTCATCTGCTCGCCCACGTCCACGCCTTACTAACTCAAAACACACCGCTCCACTGGTGCTCCCCTTTGTGCCACGACCTACCACAGGACCGGTACGCCATCTGGGCGTGTGGTTGGAGGCAGGTGGATATGCGTCAGCAGTAATGGAGTGCCATATACTGGACAACGTGACGAAGCGAATCGCCTCTCTCAGAGCCCACCCTACTACCCTCACTGGCAGGGTAGTTCTTGCCAACTCTATGCTCCTATCCAAAGTCTGGTTTGGAGCCCACGCCATCCCCTTCTCCCCAAGCTTCTTCAAATCACTGTATGCTTTGCTACAAGGTTGGCTTTGGTCAGGCCGCCCTCCACCAGTACGGCTAGAGGTCATGTTTGGCCCTCATCATCATGGTGGCATGGGACTACTTGACTTTAAAGCCCATGCCGCCAAGATCCTGGGCACCTGGATTGCGGCTGTCACTGCTCCTACACTCCCATCCCAACACTGGTCCCGCGCGGCCCTCTCCAACTTCTCCCGAGCCTTGGGCCTCAACAATCCATCAAACCCCCACTCCCTGATGAAATACCTCGCATCACACACATCAGCCACAGGTCCTCACGGGACCAAAACCCACTACAAACGAATCCTACTCTCCATGCGAAGCGCAGAGTGGAGAATTCATATTAGTGGACATACAACCTGAAGAGGCCGCCCCTCTCCTCAGTTCACACAAGAGGTACAGGGGCTACCCATCCATGATGGCGTGATCCCCATTCGACCCCAAGTCCTATCCAGGGTGGACTACCTGGACATGATGGACATCCCTTATTCCACTGAGACCCAAAAGACTATCTGGAATTATGCACACCATCCTTAGTTGCAGCCTCAAGTCCGCTCCCATGTGTGGCGCTGCCTGAGGCGGGTGTACCGTACAGCTGAGCGCTCTAATGCTTTACACTCATCCTGTGTCGTGTGTGGCCAGTATGGAACGCTGTTTCACCGCCTGGAGAAGTGCACCACCTCTAAAGTAATATGGCGCGAAGTCCAACGTCTGCTAGGCCAGGATCAAACACATCCCTTCAGTCTGTCAAGAGATATGTTTGCTTCATCAATGGCCTCCCCCTCCCACCCTCCCTCCGTGCTCTGGTGGTTGCAATCGCCATGTGGACTATCCACACGATTGTCTTGGATGCCATCGCTGGATCCATCCCCACCCTCCCTGAAGCTGTCCACAGAATCCGGTCTCATTTGGTGGATCACTTTCAAGCGTGGATGTTTGGATATCTCCCACCGCGTCGCTGACAGCTGGTCTCCTCCTGGTTCCCAGTCTGGTTCATCAAATCAAACCCCTTCCTCCACACGTGCTCAATAGTGGATACGTCCCCTACACATGTTCCCTCCCCCTTCCCATAAGTGGCGTTCCCTCTGGCAACAAGAGATAGCATTGCTTCTCTGGGGTGCCTCCCCTGGTACTAAGTTTTGTCTCGTCTGAGTCATATTTGGAAGTGTCCGTCCCATGGTCGGCCTTCTCTGCAATAAATTTTATTTAAAATTTGCAATAATTGAGGGTGGTGGGAGTGAGTTGGAGGAGGAAGTCCGCTGGAAGCAAATAAGGTCAGAATTTAGATGGCGATTGAATGCCAAAATGAAGGAAGGACAGCCACATGAGCGCCATAAGGCCTGAATAAAGAGGCGTGGGGTGGTATACCACATTCTTGCATATGGGTGCCCAAACTCCTCATTACAATAGGAGGTAATTTGGGTCTCTCACGATCATCTGGTGGCAATTCATCCAGGAGCAGAGAAGATAATGGATTTGGTGTGATGGGACTATTTGTAGCCAGTGCTTTAGAAGGATGTCAAGAAGTACATGAGGGAGTGTTTGGTATGTGCAAAATTAAAACCCTCAAGAGAACCTCCATCGGGTAAGTTAAACCCACTGCAGATAGCACGTGCGCCATGGAGTTCAATTAGTGTTGATTTTATAACGTGTCTTCCAAAGGTGCAGGTGAAGGATGCGGTTATGGTGGTTGTGGATAGACTGACCAAATACGCCAAGTTTTTCCCATGCATAGGGAGTTTTTCAGCAAAGGACGTGGTAAGGATTTTCATTTTGAAGTGTTCTCCCAGCATGATATACCAGAGGAAATTATTTTGGACCATGGCCAACAATTTGTCTCAAAATTCTGGTCGAATTTGCTTAGGGAATTTAAAAATCAGGCCTGGTCAGTCCTCAGTGTACCATCCCCAATCTGACAGACAGGAGGAGAGAGTGAATAAGATACTTGAGAAGTATCTCCGATGTTACATCTCCAATTGGCAGGATGACTGGGTTCCGTGGGTTAAGATGGCCCAGTTTGCTTATAACAATCATTGTCAATTGTCAACAGGAACGACTCCTTTTTTCACAAATCATGGTCTAAATCCCAGATTGAATGGGGGATCCATGGGTGAAGTGTGTCAGGGGTGGATGAGATGGCACATACCATGGCAGATATTGGAAAGAAGCTACAAGGAAATTTGGAGCGGTCAGTGGCTTGGCAGAAGCAATAGGTAATTTGATGAATAGCACCAGATCTGGAGTTTGAGCCTGGAGACTGGGTATTAGTGGCTAAGAACTATGCTGTTTCAGTTAAGAGTCATAAGCTGGGACCAAAGTTTTTTTTGCACATACCAGATCATTTGAGCCATTAATCGGGTTACTTTTGAATTGAGTTTTCCAGAAGGTTCCAAGGCCCACGCAGTAATTCATGCTTCCCAATTATGGGCAATCAAAGGAATAGGTTCAGATTGATCAGGACCATTAAACCCTAGGGAAGAGGATGTTCCAGAATATGAGGTGGAATGGATACTGTATGTGAGATGGGTGAAGGGCCTGCAGCACTTGCTGGTAAAGTGGAAAGTTTATCCAGTGGAGGAGGTGACGTGGCAGATGAAGTAAGACTGAGTGTGGTGCCCAGGGAAGGTCCAGGAGTTTTGGGCCTCACAGGGGGGTGATGTAATGGATCAGATTGCACCTTAACCATACATTGCTTTAAATCATTTGGTACTTGATCTGAAATTTGCTTTTATAGAAAGGGCCTCAAACTTGAGGAAGTCAGAGTTGGTGAGATTTTATATTCCAAAACTGAAATGCATCCAAGAAAATATGATGTCAGGCTTATGAATGGCGTGGATGATGATCCAGTGGGATGTGGAGACTTCATGAGTGATGTGCTGGACGGTGTTTGAGAGAGCCCAACATATGAGGGAGCTTATACAATACTAGCAGAGTGCTATTTATTAAGGGATAGTTTGATTCTGAATGGCCAGTTGCGTCTTCTAAGAAAAAACTAGAATAATTAATAAAAATTGCATACTAATGTAAAATATGCTTTTATTAAAATTATAAGTATCAGATCGAAGTTATGAGCTCAACTAGTGAGCTTACCATGGCATTGGCGTCATTCTCGGCCCTATCCTGGAGCCATATCCTGTTGTTGGTGTGCAGCGTCATGGGGGACAGTGGTGCGATAATATGTGGCAATGGTGAGGCATGGTGGAAGTGTTTGAGGATGGGCATCCGCAGGCCTGTCCCTAGTATGGTCAGCAACGTGGCTCTTACTTCCCAATTCCTTCATGAAATATTGGTGCAAACCTGCCAATTACAAGAAGGTATGCTCAAAGTGCTCACAGCTCATAGAGATTTACCTTTGTACTAATAGATCTGGTAGGGGAGTGCTCTGGTCCTCCGCCTCATTTATCAATAATGGACAGGAATCACCCCATCACTATACGCCAAACTAATTTGGCTTGAGTGGAACAGATCCTTTGGGATTCCTATAGAGGTAAAGTAAATGGGGATCAGTTGTTGAAAATAATAATGGTTTCTTCCACCATATCAACCACATCTCCAAATCTCCTCATGAAAGCAGCACCAATCAGCACATCATAGTTAATATTTGGCAGAATCACCGCTGGAGCAGATGCCCTACCCAAATAAAATCTAAGAGATAACACACTGTAAGCTCCTTTAGACACAGTGCTCTGTGCCCACGCAGTCCCATACACTACTCTGTGATCCACATCAGGCTTCAGCGGAAGATTGGCCACAAGCTTGGTGGAGATTATATTAACTGGAGCACCAGTATCTATAATAACTCGGATTTTTGTGTTCTATTCGAAAAGATCACAGTAGGTACACACCAAATAAGAACATGAGCAATTGGTCTTCATTACATGAATATCCAAGGGCTTTTTGTTACCAAAGAAAGAGGATATACCCATACTGACTTGAGGATACTCCTGAGCGATCTTTTCTACTCGAATGGATATGTTAGCCCCCACTAAGGAGGCGACGTCCATTGAGGGTCCAGCACCACTTGTGTCGTTTTGTTCAAGGATTTGCCATGCATACAGCTTTTGCACATCTTAGCAGAACTCAAAGCATGAATGGGATAGTAGCTTTCTTGAATAAAGGTGGAGCTATTGGTCAGAAGTTGTTGTTATAATAAGTCATCAGGTGGGTACCAGGGCCAACGCAAAGAGACTCTTGGGAATCGTTAGGGACAATTAAATTTGAATTAGCGGAGGTAGAGCATCCCATCTCTACTCAGCTTGAGCTTTTCCCTGCTCAATAATAGCAGATGGCTTTGCATGCACATGCTGGTTGCCTGAGCAGTTAGCCACATAATGTCCTTTTCATCCGCACAAGAAATAGTCATTCATATATGGCTTTCATCTATGGTTCGCGCTTGATGGCCCAAGTCAAATGTTTACCAAAGTATGAAAGTTAGGCCTGGGATTGAGCGGTTGAGAATAAGGAGGGCGTAAAGGATCCGCCAACATATAAGGTGGACAAATATTACCCATCGGATTACAACTGGATTGTTGCTGCCCATATCCAGAGAAATATGCCATGGTGATATCAGGAGCCTTCCACTCCGCATTGGGAGCACTAAACATAGCAGAAAGACAGCACAAAGTGTTAACGATTTGAAGAAGCCCCTCATCTCCATTCAGTACATAAGTCATGGCATTATGCAGTTCATATTATGGTTTGACTGCCGCCATAATAGCTATGCCTAAATCCTTAGTGGTTAAAATATTGGCTCTCACTAACACATGAGCTTCAGCTGCGAATTGCTCTGTGAACTCCACCAGGGACTTGTTTTTTTGAAATTGTATGGTCAGAAAGTCATCCTCGAGCTACGCCATCGTAGCTGCGCCCCCCAACAGATGGAGCACGGTCTCCTTCACCTCTTGATAAGATATGGAACTATTTTGGAGGTAACAGGTGACCTGGTTGGCACTCTCCTAACGTCCAAAGCAGAAAGCAACAGTTTTACTTTCTGCAAATCCGATGCTCCTTTTATGGCAAATATGAACCATATAATGTTCCTGTGCATGTTCCCATCACAACTGAAGGGCGTAACTTCTCAATCCAAACAAAATCACCTTGCTCCTGGCTCCAGGCGCGAGGAACAGCCAAAATAGGTTCTGAACGACCAAGGGAAACATCCTCTGGTGAACTAGCGTAGGGTCACAGGATGGATGTGAAACCATTGAAGTGGACTGGGAAGAAGTTGGATTGTGAGGAGGGACTGCTGAAACCCCTGAGGGATACTAACTAGCTGATCCATAGCATTCTTCTCATGACTCACCGCTGACTGCACCTTTTCCTCCTTTACCTGGCTTTTCAGCAGATGTTCATCAATTATTCGCTCAGCTTTGACCAAATAGCACTGACACTGGCCGTCTTACACCCCCTGTTGAAACACCTCAAACAGGCTGTGCCATTCGCGGAGGAATTTTTTCTCAGAATCCAGCTTACGCTCCATTGCCTGAAGCTGTGAGAGAACGTCCTCCAATGTGCCCTGCATTCTTGCGTTCTGCCATCCTGTGTCACACACTTATTGGTTTGCTTCATCTACTTGATTAACAAGGGCAGCTCGTTCTTGTACCAGCTCCTCGTTGGCCTGTCAGGGTATCCAAACACACTTGCATATCAGCATACTTAACCATCTCAATGAACAGAAGGGTAATGGCTCAGCTCCAACCCGCCTGACCAACACTTCTCAAATGAGTAATCCACCCCAGCAACTGGCGATATTCTGAGGATGCCAGAAAGAGCTGGTCATATGTTCAGTCATCCGCTGGTTACTCCACTTAATGCAAAGTTGACTAAATATGACTGCTACAGAGTCAACGAGATCCATTATCTGACGTTTTGTAAGATTAACCCTGTCTCTAATCTGAGTCATTGCTGCTTAAATCGCTTCAGCCCATTCTTCCAGGTCCATCATAAACTGCTTGATGTTGCTACCCAACGTGGTGACATCCTCAACCCATTCCACCAATAGGCTGCGCCGGTCTAACAGTTCCCTTATCACTAAGGGTAACTCATGATTCAACTGTGGAAACAATTCGTCCAAGCGATGTCAAACGTCCACAACACGGTTATTCACATGCACAAGCGCCCCCATGAATCTCTGAGAAAGAGTGATCAAAGCGGTCAAGTAAAAGATGAGTATTGTTCTGCTGTGCTTGAACAACCAGCTTGACATCCTCAATCTCAATGTTATGGAGGGCCAGCACATGCAGTAGCTGGTGGATCAAGAGCTGCACGTACACAATCAAGTACTACTTGGTTCCATGAGTGCTGAGACAGAAAGGCAGCACCGTGGTGGTTGCATCAAGGTAGAACGTATACAACGCATACCAAGATTCTTGGTCCCGTTGGTTATAGAATAAACTCAGAGCATGTTCACTAGTTTCATCTTCATAAAGTTGATATCCCTACAAAAGCCATTCTATAATCCCCCACAGCTGCTGAGGGGTCACATTCATAGACTGGCCCTGTTGATCTGCTGCGAATGCAGGACAAGCGCCTAGCTGCAATTTTGATCATTGTATCCTTGTACCTCAGATCCATCACCGTGCAAAGTGCTAATTCTTCGTTGTTTGATTCCATAGATTCTCCAACAATTAAGCGTTAAATTTGATCAGGTTTTGGCGTAAAGAGTTAGGGCTCGCCATGTTGCCCTATTGACAATATGTTACAGTTGACCATTGGCCTCCTGTAGTGAGCACCACTGTTAATTTTTTGGTGATAAGGTTGATTCTGCTGAGCTGGTTTGCACAGGGTACTATCCACTGAGCAACGGAATGGTCAATATGAATATTGCTGATCCTCAATAAAAACTGATATATGTGATATGGAGCAATTTCCCCAATTGACATTTTTATTGTGACAATAAAACGCAGAATTTATCAGAGGACTACTAAAAAACATCCTCCTTTCCTTCTTCCACTCAACCCTTATCTCAGTATTCTAGGTTGAATCCACCCTCTGCTTAGTAATCTCCTATTTGTTCCATTTTAGGATTTTTGTCTATCTCACAGGTTTTGGCAGAATTCCTTCAGTTTGCCAAACTTTCAAGGCTACAATCAATTTGCTTTATATCAATATATTTTATGCTCAAACTTGAGGCTCGTCTCAACTCTAATTTAAAATCTACTGGAATGTATATATTATCATCCAGTCATATCATTTTCTTGACACACTGGTTGAGAAATGACAAGAAGCTTTAATCAAAATCTCATCCATGACACTCCCCCTTATAAGATGAGACCTGGGAAATACTTGAAGGTGCTGGGCGTGAACTCTATTAAAGACAACGTTAGTGTCATAGTTGCAGATGGAGTATCCACTCCTCTTTTGGTCAACGCTGTAGCAGGCCCTGTCCAAATGGCATGTTGTTTCTTAGGTTGTGTTACTATCAAATATAAAACAAAACCTTGTCTCCAATGCTGAATTTGAGTTTATAGTTCTTCTCTGGCTCTCTCTTTGTCTTAGAGAGAGGCTAGCTTTAATGTTGCTTAGAGCTTTCAGTTATATTTTGATCAACTCTTCAGCCACCTCCTATTATCAACTTCTGGATAGTAGGTTTATTATATCATTTTTTATAATTGGTGCAAGGATTGTCAGGAAGCGCAGCCTCTCGCCCATTTAGGGCCTTGAAGGGGGACATTTTAATCACGCGGTGGTGGCTTAATTGGTAAGCCAACAGCACTAATTGGAGCAACTGGTTTACTTTGACTTGTAGTTTAGGGATATCTTATTTAAAATGCCTTCTAGGGTCCAGTTGACTCTTTAACACTTCCGTTGGAGTAGAGAGTGTAAATAGTAGTGAATTGATGTTTCACCCCTACCAAATCCATCAGTTTCTTCACCACATCTGAGATATAGTTTTTGCCTTTTCTCAACAAGAGGGTTTGAGGGCATCCGTGCCTTGTAATCACCTGATTATACAAAAACAGACAGGGGAATTTTCAGTGTACATATTGACTGCAGATACTTGACCCAATTAATGAAATTGTTAATAGAAACCAGGATGAACTTGACGCTGCTGAATGCTGATGGAAATGGTCTCACCACGTCAATAGAGACACTGAATGGTGCAGTGGGTAAAATGGGTGTAAACTCAAATCTCTTTTCCAGAAGGCAAAAACTGGCACAGGGTACACACAACTATAATGCTTGTTGCCTATATCAGACATGCATTCCAGGTAAAAACTCTCCTTTGAGGTAAGCCAATGTCTTTTGGAATCGTCCTTGGCTTACATGCTTGTGAGATTCCATCATTATCTCCATGCAATCAATGATCTAAATGTAGGAATATCATTTGTTTTGAACTTTCTTTTGAAGATTTACATTGACATGCAAGGTGTCTTTAGGACATCTTCTCAGGACGCTCTTGACCTCTTCTGTCTCATCCTTCCAAGCTTCTCCAGGGAGCCCAATTAGGTTATACGGGCAATCACTCTCAGGTACCTGCAGGTGGAATAATGGTAGTCTTGACAAACCATCCACATTGAGGTGTTTGTCTCCTGCTCATTGTATGATTTCAAAATCATACCCTTGCAGGAGGATGGCCCAACGGGCGAGGTGTCCATCTGGATTTTTCATATTTTTTAGCCAGTGGAGCAGCGCGTGATCTGTGACTATGTTGAAATGTAATTTATAAAGATAGGTACTAAAATACTTGAATGCTCTGATTACTGTAAGGCATCTGTATTCAGTAATTTTTTATTTTTTTCTTGCCTTTCTGAATAATCTCAAATAATACTTGATTAGGTAATATACCCTATTTTTATCTAGTTGTGTAAAGATTGCACCAAGTCACACATCACAGGTGCCAGTGTACAAGCATGTCTTATTGACGTCCAGATATGCCATTATTGGCTCAATCCCAATCATTCCTTCAACTGTGTGAATGCCTGCTCCTGCTCCAGGATCCATTAAAACTTAGTCTCTATAGTCAGGAGGTAGGTAAGGGGCGCCGCCAAGTCCATGAAATGGGGGATGAAATGCTTGTAGTACCCCACCATTACTAAGAACAATTAAAAGTCCTTCATATTCTTGGGTGGCCCCATCTCCACAATCACGTTCACTTTTCCATTCTGAGGATTAATTCTGGATGAGCTAATTGCATGCCCCAGAGACTCTAGCTGTTGTGTGAGGAAAGTACAATTGCTTCCTTCAGTTTTTGTTGAAGGCGCGCAACCACTTGAAGACCTCCTGGAGGTGCTGCAATATTTTTTGAAAGTGTGACTGAAACTTTGATGTCATTGAGGTAATTCACACACACCCAATTACTTAAACTCACCAAAAATGTGATCCATTGCTCATTGGAAAGTTTCAGGGGCATTACAGAGCTCATGAAACAATCTCCTGGGTTCAAACAACCACTAGCTGCTGATTAAGGCGTATTTTTTCTGGTCCTTGTGGAGAGCTCCATTTGCTAGTAGCCACTGGATAGGTCCATGACAAAATGTAACTTGAGTTAAAAAACTTAAAGAATTATTGATGCATGGCAGAGGGTATGATTCCTTCTTAGTGATCTTGTTTAAACGACAGTAGTCCATGACAGCCCTGTGGATCTATCCTTCTTGCATATTAGCAACAAAGGAGATGTCCATGAGCTCTTGGATGGATGGATTAGACTGATATCAGATAAATGATTGAGCTCTTGCATGATGACTGCATCATTTGTCTTTAAACAGGTTAAGTTTTGGACTTGAAAAGGATAGATGAATAGGTGTCCATCTTATGAACCTCCCCTTTGCACAGGCCATAGTCAGTGTGGCCAATGCTGAAGATGTCATTAAACTCGTTTAAATCTCGTCCATCTTTTTTGTTGCTTAGGGGTCACATCTCTAAACCCAAGATCGTTGAAACCTTCAACTGCTTGTATGGACCCAATACCTTGGCAACTATCAGGCGGGGTAAATGACACAAATTGTCCATTTTCAACTTTAATCAGTTGGGTATTAATGTTCCCCAAAACAACATTTAGCTCTCCAAAGTAATTGGTACTATAAGATAATGGTACCACTCTGGGCTCTTGATCTCAGATCTCATCTCAACTGTAAACTTCCACATATTGTTTCAAGAGGAATCTTAGCACTGATTGACAGTGGTATTCTTTGGTCCCCTGGTCAAATTTATGTGTTTTTACTTGCACTCAAGGGGAGATCTTTGGCTCTCATGGTAGGCGGTAATTGTTTTGAACCCTTCTCTGTTAAGGTATAATGAATTGAATATAAAATTGGTCTTTTTCATACAAGCAAGTATGCCTTTTTTGAGGTAAAACTTACTTGTCCTTGAACACTAGGGGAAGTTGGTAGCTCAGAATGCTAGTTGTGCTTGTAGTAAAACAATATTCGCCACAAACTACAGAAGAAACTTTGTCCTGATCTTTAAGTCTAAGTGATCATTGTCCAACCTTACTGCGGGTGCCATCAAAACCATGCACCCAAATTGTAAAGGTAAAGCATTATATCTCCTAAGGCGAGGGTGATGTCAGGACCTGTGGTACGGTATTTCACATTGTAGTTAATTTCAGGCATAAACTTGAGCTTATTCATAAATTTGGAGATATAGTGTCCACTGGAGCCCCAGTGTCCAGTATTTCCAGTACGCGCACCTTTAGATGATAATTTTCACCTTTTACGCTCTTACCAAATGGGTTTCCAGTGGCCAGGACACTGGTGGCAGAGTTCTCAAAGTGCTTTAACATAAAAGCATTTTTATTAGCTTTGATAGCGTCTTCACCATCTGGTACCACATTCATGAAAGTAGACGTGATCAACTGCTCTCCTTCTTCAACGGAATATATCACATGGGTAGGCTTGTTTTCTAGTGACAATTAGGTATCATTTGAGCAGATCCTTCAGCAGTACTATCAACTCTCAATCTAGCCAGTAAAGCCACTGTGTTAGGAGGTTTTAACACATGGTAACCCACACTAGCCAAGTCATCATCTTTATAGTCGTCCTCACCCTCAGTGTGGAGTCCACCCAATTTATAGTATTAAGTGTGTCCTCTTTAGGGGTTTTCTCCTTGTTTTCAGCTGTAACTAATGGACATGGTCAAGCAGAGTGCCCAGGAAGGTGACACTTATGGCACTTGAATTTTTGATGCGGCAACCATTCATGAGGTTTTTGTTCTTCTCCTTTGGGCTTTTCAACCTTATCATTGACGACATAAACGGCCTTACTGTCTTTTTGAGTGGGTGGTGTAGGTGTGATTGACATAAAATCAGATCTGTATGTCCCTTGTAAGTTAAATAGCACCTCTTTAAACGCTTAAGGGACATTGCTCTTGATCGCCAAAGACAATGTGTATCTTCAGAATGGGATGTATCTTTAAAAAGCTTAACAAAACATTTTTGGTGGTAGACAGATCTATTATTTTTGTGGTCCATAACTTATGGGCCTTGAGGTAAAAATGAGAAGCTTAATTTATGACCAACTAGTTTTTCCCATCTTCATCAACTGGATCCTTGCTTCATATCCTGGACATACTGTTAACTGCCAAACTCAGAGAGTAAGATGCTCTTGATTTCAGTCCAAGAAAATCCAGGCCTCAAGCTCACGCTGAGTATCTCCTGAGCCTTGCATCTCATGAATTCTTGTATGTGGCTAGCCTTCTGCAAATGTTAGCACCATCTTGCCACTTTCATAAATTAGAGGAAACCAGAAATTGTCCCCTCTCCAGGTGTGTGTACATGGTGCTAAAATATAGTTTAAAGTATGGATCCTCCTTAACAGTATCAGTGTGCATCATAGTTATCTGAGTACAAGTTCTGACCAGTTGTTATGCACATCTTTAAGCGATACACGCAGGTGCTTCCATAAATTGATAGGTCAAGTAGAACTAAGTCTCCATTACGGTTTTCATTAATTCTTTCAGGTCTAAAATACTTTTGTCCATTGCAAACAGCACGTTATCAGATGCTTCTAAACACTCTCCATACTCTCAGGGAATGCAAGTCTCGCCTTGATGTTCTTGAGTGTAGTATTAGTTTGATAAAGGGTCCTCTCACTATTGGTAGTGAGGCAACTTACCCCATATAGAACTTTTCAAATTCCATTGTAGACATGCTGCAGGAGATGCCTCCCGGTTTTCATTAATTCTTTCATCAATACTTTTGTCCATTGCAAACAGCATGTTATCATGCTGCTCCAAACACTCTTCCATACTCATTAAGAGAGGTGATGATTTAGACATTCTATTTCTCAAGGAATGCAAGTATCACCTTGATGTTTTTGAGAGTAGTATTAGTTTGATAATTGGTGAGGGTCCTCTCACTATTGGTAGTGAGGCAATTATACCCCTTATACAAGTCTCCTTGACATGCTTGATATTGGTACACAAATCATGAACTTCAAATTCCAGGGTATGGATCTATATGGATAATATTTTCCTCCATAATCAAGAGTTCAGAGGAATCCTCCAAAAACTCTCCATGATACACCTATATATACACATCATCGTCAAATTGCTCAAAGAATATCTTGATCATTGTAGGGATTGATGGTGCCACCATTGTATTGAGCACTAAAGTCAGCACACAAACTTGTCTCACTTAACTTTAGAGGCTGACTCGCTACTAAGGGAATCTACTGCACTCAGATTAGACACCAGACAACCTTCTCTAACATAACAATCGCTCTCACTAAGTAAAATCTCGTCAGATGCTACCATTTAGTACATTGTTTACTTGGTTAACTTGTTTGCACTCATGGAGAACTTCTTGACACTTTTAGTCATTCTTGACATAAATTGGCCTTTGTGACTCAAGGGACTTTTAAACTTCTTCCTTGGCGTTATTAACACCAAGTTATCCTCAACAGAGTGTCTTCTTCAAAGCAGGTTATCCCAGACTTTTTACTGACAAAAACTTCAAATCATTCAATCCCAGACTGGTTAAGGGTGATTACTAACTTGATGCAACATAATTTAAATCAAAGAGGAATAAACTTAAAATTTGTAGAAATGTTTTTAAATATTATATAAAGTGAAGACTTATATACTTCAGAGGGAATTCAATATATAAATGAATGGAATATTTTAAATTATCTGGGCTTAGGAGTTTTATATTGAGGATATTCATGATCCTCTAGTCATACGGCGTCTGACTGCAGCTTTAGTCTCCTCACTCATTATGCTAATTCTTATATGAATGGGCTCCATCTTGCAGTGGTTACCCATGAACCTAGATGCTCAAGGGCCTTTGTGCTAGGTCCCGATTCTGGGATCTGGCTCATTGTACTAGTTTAATAAAGGGTTGATTGCCAAATCTGGTAATATGCATCTTGGCATCAGGTTTGAGCAATGGCACTCCTACAATGCGCCTTGATTTGTGGCTTTGAGTTGCTTATAAAATTGGATGACTTCCCAATTTGGTAATATTCATCATCAAAACTCAGGTGATATGTTAACATAATTTGGCTTGCTCATTGGAGCGTCATCAGCAGAAATTAAATTATTGCAGGCCCCCAAAGGTATAAAAGGGGTTGTTTTTCATATGGATTTTTGGCAGCGGCATCATCCTCATCTAAAAAATCTTCCAACTTGGCGGAGAAAAAAGAGTTGCATTATGTCATTATTATTGGACTGAAACTTTCTGATCGACATGTGCCTATAAAGGGCCTCTTTTGACCCCATCCACAGTGACCTGGTCACTAGTACCTCTATTAGTTTAGGGTTTATTTATACTAATTTTACTGGTCAAAGAATGGACAGAAGCACCACCATGGTCTTATCCATGAAAGTCATCAATGATCTTGACTGATTTGCTGAAAGTTTATTAAAACATGGTAATTTTGCACTTAGTGAGGGCAGAAAAATTCTGAAGGAAAAATGTGGGGCTAGACCATCTATCAGCAGAAAAACAGAATTCGTGACATATCTACAGAGGGGACACTTTTTGGGGAGGAGACTGCATCAAATAAAGGTTGCAGTCACCCTGGAATGGTGTAGCATGGTGTTGCAGGGTATAATGACAAAAGGGGACTTAACATTAAAGCCTTTGTTTACAAAAATGATAGAGAGGCATAGGGTTATATGATTTTGGAAATGTGGTCACTTTTCTCAGTAACTTAACAATAAGGCCAAAAGATTCTGGTTATAATGAAATGGGTTGTCACCATAAAGATGGGTATTGTAATTGTTCTGACTAATCATTGCTATAATTCATCTATCAGGTTATTATAACTAATATATAGACAAAAGGCTTTGATCAGTTTACGCTATGACCTTTGTTAACCTAGACATTAGTTACTATGGATTATTTTTACCACACGCCCCTGTTTTAACATGTTTTTGTCAAAATGATAGTATTAAATTAATATCAATTACCTTGAAATGGATTCACACATATTAATAATCACCAATTTTTAAAATCAACCCTTTAATCCCCACTAGTGTAACTTACATATCCTAGTTTTGATTACCCCAGACCCTTGCCCCAACTTTTGTTTTACATAGTATTTTAATTTATTACTAAATACTTTGTCCCTGCGCCACTGTAAACTAGCTGTCAATAAATTTAGCATTTATTTTTTGATAATGACCCAGGGTCTCAAATGTAATTGATTGATTACTGTCTTTATATAAATTATTTAAGCCTTAGATATTCATTCCATAACCTAACTTTAATTTTATTCAACTATAATGAATTCTCAAGTGCTGCTTAGTCACAAAAATGAGTAACCTGAGGGTGAGTGTTAAAATCTGGAGTTTTAGTGCTCGCTGGTGCTTTTAAATAGGATTACAACAAAGTTTTGGGTTTGGGATTATGAAACCATATAACCACTATTAAATATTTATAGGGAAAACAACTAAAATTAGATTTAAATAAGAATAATTTTAATGTATTCCAAAATTTGGATAAGAGTGATCTAAGTTCAATGTCAACCCCTATTAAATAAGATAAATTGGGGCTAAAAATGAGAAGGGCGTCAGAAGTCAGAATAAGTGAAAGGTTTCTTAATTTAAATAAATTGATAATTCAGAAAATCAAGACTCTTGAGAATCTTTTCGCATCATCAAGGCTTTTGTTGTGAGTGTTGGATCATCAGCTAGGATGACATAACCAAGGAGTAACACTTTAATGTAATCTTTCTAATCAGCCATCTGGAAAATATTCTCAGTTCAGCTGATTACCAGAGTTCTTAGAGACTGATTGGCTGGTAAAATATTTGCACCTCCTGGAATTCCTTCAGGTCTGAAATAGGGTTGCTTTCCCTTATGCGGCAGCACTTAATTAACAGCAGTGCTTGGGAGGAATTCCCATGGAGTTGGCCTATTCCTCTGGTGGTTCAGAGGAGTCAGAATGCTAAAATTTTAGCTATACAGCCAGAGATTATGAGCATAAGTATAACTTTGACTTATATGACTCTACTGAAAATTGAACTATAGAGTTTTGGTAGTAATCAAACTATTCACCACTGTGATATCTCTTATATTTAATTAACTGTCTAATTATCTGAAAGTGAGCAAGCATATCTAGAAGGGATTGTAATTTAAAAGTATCTTGCTTTTACAATATTTTCATATGTTTATTATCTAAAGACTTTAACCATCCACCTAATAGCCACTGGGAGTATTCAATGTATTGTTGTGATAAAACTTATCTACATATAACCAATAACAACAATTTTGGAATTATTTCATGTTTTCTTAAGCATATATGTAGTTCAGATTGTCTGTTAATTAATATTAATTTAACTGTGCCATTAGAAATTGACGCCTAAGCACCAGTTTTAACATTTATTGCTCACTACAGGCGGTACTTGTTGCAGCCCTGTTCAACTTGCTATCATGTATTACAATATGGGAGACTCAGTTACTTCCTCTCTGGCCTTTATTAAAAGATTGACTCCCTGAAAACCTTAGTTCAAGCCCTAGACCAATGATACCTGATTTAATTCCTAATCTTTAGTGCTCTACTAAGAAACATGAGTTGGAAAGTTGTCAGTTTACTGATCTGTTAAGCCAAATCCGTCAGCATCATATAGATGGCTTTTGTAAATGAATCCAAGATTATATGAAGAAGTCCTATGTTGTAAGGAGAGTGTCTATAATTCTCCTGTTCCCAGCGTGGTAGTGCCTGGTGCACAGGGCCAACGTGTAAGTCCCAGGGAATGTCCCATGGTCATTGATTGGGCCATTTTCCCATTCCCAAGCAAGAAGGTACTGAAGAGGATGGCTGTACCCCTCGTTACTCAGGGCGATCTCGCCCACGTGGTAGATGAGCGCTGGGTAACAGCTCTTCCACTTCAAATCCCTCCCTGGTACTTACACTTACCTCAGCAGAACTGTAACAAAGAATTAGTGAAATTGCGTTAAGATTGCCAAAATGAAATTGATTGAACAAATTCAAGTGGCAGTCAGCCTAATGTTCAAATTTAAAATAGTCAAAAAGGGATGAAGACTGATCTATTGGCCAAAATGGCCAACAGTTTCGATTCAGTCAATACTATGATCAAAAAAGCCACCCCCCTCCCAAAATTGTTGGGGATCATCCCCAACAGGCAGGTAACAGCATCAGGAACCATTGATGATGGTTTGAAGTTCCCTGTCAGCAAATTGGGCGTTAGGCCTAAAAAAACTATTATGACTGAACAAATGGCCCAGCGAATGGCATGGGTGGGTTGGGCGTTCAGAACCTGTTCCCAACAAAATGGGCCCTCTATGTGGGGTGGCCCTGGGGGATTCCTGCTGCTTGTTGGGCTAAATGCTGTCATGCAACCATCAGAAGTGTAGCCAAGCCTCAGTTTGGACATTCGAGGTCGAACTGACAGCAACTCAGCCTGCTGCCAAATTCTTTGATGTTGGTTCCTAGTGAGCTTATCCGCCCCATTCCTGAATAATCACCGGTTAAGTTGAAATTGAGGATCTCTATCCCAGCTTGTCCCCGCACCAATTGACTACTATTTAATCAGTTGCATTGCACTAAGAAAATTGTTGGTTGCTTTTCTTCCTTTTCCTTTGCAATAAAAATTTGCCTCAAAAAAACCCATCAATTTTTATTTTAGTTGATTTCCTTCTGACTGCATCCCCAATGGCTTTTCCCTGGTGGCCCATCAGTCCATACACCGGATGGGCTCTACCAGTACTCATGGTCACTATGGCCCCCACCATCGTAGATTGGATTCAGCGATCTAGATACTTCTGGCAATTTAACCCTGTCATTATGAACTTACGACAACAGTATACTGGGATCTTGTGGCCTTATGTCCACCACCTTCAAGAAAAATCCGCCCTCTTGTCTCCCTAGTTGAACAAGACCCATATTCTGGAGAACTCATCAAAACTATTTCTGTGGCTCTGCCCCCTGCAGCAAGACCTCCAGGGTCTGGGGCAGGCTCAATGTGGTTTGTTCTTTGGATCATATTAACTGTTGTGCTACACCAACAATTTGTTGTTTCCTAATGCCTGTCTCCATACAACGTCGTTTGGTCAGCAATGCCTCTGGCATTCTGGTTTGCCTTTGGGGTGCTCACGCATCCTGACTGGCAGGCCAGTCTAGACTTCTTCTGCCAAATCCATGACATAATCAACCAACCATTTTTTCCAGCCACTTCCGCCCTGCTCTTCGAGGTAGGCGCTGCAGTGGTTACCCTTTACTAAATGAATGTGCAATCAGTAGCCTGCTTTTTGTTGTTTGTTTGGTCACTTACCAATTTTGGGAATAGTATCCACTCTACCTTGGAGAATCTTCTTCAGACCGCCCAAGCTGCACGGATTGCTGCTCCTCCCCCTCTCACTAGCCCAGAAGGAAGCTCAAGTGTTCCTTCCTGGGAGATAGCCAATCAAGTTCTTGATGCCCTCAATGAGGTGCAAATGCATACAGCAATTGCACTTAATAATGCTTCCGCGTTATTGCATGCACTGCAAGGGCTCACGTTGTTGGACGCTTTGGAAAAGGGACGCCCACCGCTGGGTCAGAGGCCTCCTGCGCTCTTCCTCACAAGCAGGAGACCCCACTCCAATGATGGCTGTTGTGTCAGCTGCCTTAAAACCCCCGTGTCTCACTCAGACCACCTATTCAGATTGCTCTATGCCATGGCCAAAGCCCCTGCTTGGCTTCTTTGATTTCTACCTTCCATGAACTGGCTCCCACGCTGGGTCTCTCTATCAATATGCTTCAGGCAGTCTTTAAATAAGGCTTGTATTCAGTTTCTGCTCACCACGAGGCCTGGTCCACCATCCAAGGAACAGTAGATCAAATATGTGCCACTGCGGCTACTATTAATGGCTTCCCCCGCCATGTGTCCTATTATCAGAAGGAAAATTTTATGATAGGATTACCCAACAAAGATGCGGACAAAGTGTCTACCTTTAAACCAGTGGTAGACCTGGTTGCCGATCCTGTC
This sequence comes from Massospora cicadina, assembly GCA_022478985.1. Classification (NCBI taxonomy): domain Eukaryota; kingdom Fungi; phylum Entomophthoromycota; class Entomophthoromycetes; order Entomophthorales; family Entomophthoraceae; genus Massospora; species Massospora cicadina. The sequence continues at coordinate 52,254 of JAKSZP010015808.1, forward strand.
ACAACTCCTGTGTCCAAGTTGGCTGACACAGAGCTACCTATAAATGAATCTGTGAAAGCCCAGATGAAGGAAGCCGGCTCCCCCACCCTCATACTTCCAATTTATGCTCCTACAAAAGCCCCTAACCTTACCCCCAATTTGCCAGTTATTTCTTCAGTTGCAACAGAGTTAGTTGAATCTTCCAATAAACAAAACTTCATTTATTTCTTATTGCTTATGAAGATTAGTGTCAGCTTGCACCATGTCTCCTTCAAGGCCCTGGTGGACACTGGAGCTGCGGGGAACTTCATGAGTGTCAAGTTGGCCCAGAGATTAGAACTGTAAATGGATGCGTGTCCTTGGGTGATGGTGGCCTCATCTGCCTCCCAGACCTCATATGTCATCTGCTAGCCAGAACTTTTTCAATCCACCAGTTTAGCTTCCGTGATCATTTTTCTGCTATGTCAAACTTTGTGTTTCTGGTGATCTTAGGAGTGGGATGGTGGCGCTAACAACATGTCAAAACTCACTTGGAGTTTAATATGTTGTCATTTACCAATGATCAACTGGAGGGTGAAGACCTCTGATTGACACTCTTAAGAAAACACAATGCCGCAGTTCTATTACTTCCCTCGTCACTTCTGCGGGCATACCAGCCAAAGTTTACTGAGAGCTTAATGCAATATCAAAATATCTTCAACTCAGAAAGGGTGGATCTTCTGCCACCTCACATAGGTTCAACTGTGGATTTTGAACGACCATGGAGTTGGTGGATATCAACTGTCCGTTGTATCCCCATATAGTGGAGAAGAGATTGCGCTCAACACCTGGTTGGACGATATGCTGAAAAAGGGTGGTTGCTCAAGGAAACCTCGCCCGTCGTGTCCCCCATTGTCTTCACCAAAAAAGCGGATGGTTCCCTCCATCCCTACATGGATAACGGTCACTTAAACAAAGTAACAGTTTCTGATCCCTACCCCTTGGCTCTGGAGCAGACGATCATCCAGGCAATTGCTAAACCCCTTGTGTTCTCGAAGCTGTATCTGGTGAACGCTTTAACCAACTTTAGATAATGAAAAGGCAAGAATGGTTAACAGTGATCTGGATGAAGCGCGGCATTTTCCATTTATGTGTAATGCCCTTTGGGCTGAAGAATGTTCCTGCTATGTTTCAATTCATGATCAATAATGTACTGGGGGATCTCCAGTTTACCTACGCAGTTGCATACATCTATGACATTCTAGTTCACTCCCCGACTCCTGAACAACATGCTACTGACTTAGAAGCAGTTTTGGAAACCTTGCATAAGGCAGGCTTGTTCATCAAGCCTTCCAAGTGCGAGTTCTATAAGGAGGAGGTTAATTTCCTTGAGAACCTCATCCTTAAAGATGGTTATGCAATCCCTCCCAATAAGTTGGATGTGATCTGATAATGGCCAACCCTGATTACCCAGAAACAACTACAGAGTTTCTTGGGAACCATCATTTCCTTAAAAATTTTCCCTGCACTTTCCCAGCTGGCCGCCCCACTCCACTCCCTTACAGGGAAAAATGTACCATTTTGCTGGTCGCCTGAATGCCAACAGGCGTTCAAATCAATTAAAGAAGTTTTCGTGTCCCCTCCCATTTTGAAACACGCTGATCCCTCCAGGCCGTATATCATTACATGTGACGCCTCATCAGTAGCATGGGGGCGGTGTTGCTCCAGGAGCATAATGGCTTGGAACACCTGGTCACCTATTTTCCCCAGAAGTTCACCTCTATGGAGCAGCCTTGGGCCATTTATGACAAGGAGTTAGCAGCTGTTGCATGGGATTTAACTCACTGGAGGTACCTGTTACAGGCTGCTCAGCATGAGCTAACAGTCCTCATGGATCACCAGGCTCTTTTGTACTTTCGTAAACCCCAAAAATTTTGTGCATTGGCAAGCCCAAACCTATTGGGACCTGTGCAGTTTTAACTTTAAATACAAATTCATAAAAGGTGCGCTCAACGTACTTCCCAATTTTCTCAGCTGCAGCCCCGCCCACTGTTTCTCAGATCTGGAGGAAGTGGATCTCATTACCATGATTCATGCTATTCAAATCCTGTCGATTGTCCCCCCTGTTGTTTCATCCAATGCTTTGGCTCCTGACACCCCGCTAGTTGCTCAGGTCTTAGCCAGTCAAATTGCCTTCCCTGAGGGTGTGGAGTTGGTTGAGCAGTTGGTTTACCCGAGTCATAAACACTCCCTATACTCCTTGGAGGAGGGGATCATTTTTTTTAGTCTCGCATCTGGGTTTCCCCTCCTTCTGAACCAAGATATTCTGCGCACATCATGATCCCTCCACAGTTGGTCATCCCAGCAACAAGAAATGCATTGACTTGATCAAGCGGACCTACAATTGGGTGGGTTTGACAAAGAAGCTCTGGCCTAGATTGCCAATTGCGTTACTTGTGCCAGGGCTAAGTCAGACCACTCCAGTAAAAACGGTCTTTTACACCCCTTACAGCAGGCGGAGGGTCCATGGACATTGGTGTCCATGGACTTTATCATCAAACTCCCCAGATCTAATGGATTTACAGCGGTGATGGTTGTGGTGGATCGCTTCACAAAATTTTCCCTCTTTATATCTTGTACTTCCGCAATTATGTTGGAGGAAACCGCCCGTCTTTTTGTACTCCATGTGTTTTTGATGTTTGTCTCCCCCAGGAGATCATCAGTGACCGTGGTTCAAAATTCACCGCGCAGCTTTGGAGTGAACTCCTATCTATCCTAAAATATCCCCCTGTCATTCCACTGCATATCATCCTCAGTCCAATGGACAGACCAAGCGAGTTAACCAAGTCCTCAAACAGTACCTGCGTTACTATGTTGCAGCCATGCAGGACACCTGGGCTGACGCTTTTCCCCTCGCTCAATTCACTTATAATAATAGGACTCACGCGTCCATGGGGTTTTCTCCCTATGAAGCAACGTTGGGTTATAATCCTTTGTTCTCAATTGGACCTTGCTTGTAGCCCGAGGTTCAAGCTGCCGCGGATCAAGCTGAACATATCAGGTCAACTTAATCCTTATTGCGGGAACACCTCACCAAAGCCATTGATGACTAAAAGAAGTTCACAGATTGCAAGCAGCCACCAGGTCACATTTTAATGGTGGGCTTCTATGATATGCTCGATACCTGTCATTTAAGAATTCAAGCACCTTCCTGTAAGTTCACTAGTAAATATTTGGGCCCCCCTTTGGTGGAGGAGGTCTTGGGTAACAGTGCATTCCGGTTGAAGCTACCTGCTTATTGGAAACAGCATCCAATCTTACATGTTTCCCAGCTGTCGCCCTTCAAGGGTATGGTTCCCATGGAACCCGAACTGATCATCATCAAGAATAGGGAAGAGGCCGAGGTAGAGAATATCCTGGCATCCAAAAAATCCTGATGGTCCATACAATACCTCGTGGCTTGGAAGGGGTATGTGGAATACAAAAACAGTTGGGTCAAGGCGCGCGATTGCACAAACTGTATAGAACTGGTTGACGTGTTCCATGTATCCCACCCCAAAGCTCTTCGCCCTCCCCCAAAAAGTTGCAATGGTTATGACGATCAAGTTACCCAAGGCGCACAAGAATGTGACTCTCATGCAGTTTCCTGGCGGTGGGGCCCTTCCCTTGGAAAAAGGAAAGGGTAATGTAAGCTCTGGGGAACGTCCCCTGGGCGTTGATCGGGCTATTTTCCCATTTCCAAGAAAGAAGGCACCAAAAAGGATGGCTGTACCCCTCATTACTCAGGGCGATCTCGCCCGCGTGGTAGACGAGCGTTGGGTGACAGCTCTTCCACTTTGAATCCCTCCCCTGGTACCCGCACTTACCTCAGCATAACTGTTATGGGAAATTAGTGATATCTGTGCCTAGATTGCCAAAATGAAATTGATTAAAACAAATTTGAGTGGCAGTCAGCCTGATGTTCAAATTTCAAATGGTCAAAAAGGGATGAAGATTGATCTATCAGCTAAAATGGCTGACAGTTTCAATTTGGTCAACACTATGATCAAAAAACCACCCTCTCCCAAAATTGTTGGGGATCATCCCCAACGGGAAGGTAACAGCATCAGGCACCATTGATGAGGGTTCAAAGTTCTCTGTCAGCAGATTGGGCGTTGCACCCGAAGCAATGATTCTGACTGAACAAACGGCCCAGAAACTGGGCATGGGTGGGTTGGGAGTCCCAAACCAGTTCCCAATAAAATGGGCCTGCCCCTACATGGGGTGGCTTGGGGGATTCCTGCTGCTTGTTGGGCTAAATGCCATCGCGTCAACTGTCAGGAACGTAGCTGAGCCTTGGTTCAGATGTTTGAGGTCAAACTGACAGCGACTCAGCCTGCTGCTGAATTCTTTGATGTTGTTTCCTAGTGAACTTATCCACCCCATTCCCAAATAATCGCCAGTTAGGTCAAAATTGAGGGTCCCTATCTCAGCTTGTCTTCGCACCAATTGACCACTATTTAATCAGTTGCATTGCACTAAGAAAATTGTTGGTTGCTTTTCTTTCTTTTCCTTTGCAATAAAAGTTTGCCTGAAAAAACCCATCAATCTTTATTTAGTTGATTTCCTTCTGACTGCATCCCCAATGGCTTTTCCCTGGTGGCCCATCAGTCCATACACCGGATGGGCTCTACCAGTACTCATGGTCACTATGGCCCCCACCATCGTAGATTGGATTCAGCGAGCTAGATACTTCTGGCAATTTAACCCTGTCATTATGAACTTACGACAACAGTATACTGGGATCTTGTGGCCTTATGTCCACCACCTTCAAGAAAAATCCGCCCTCTTGTCTCCCTAGTTGAACAAGACCCATATTCTGGAGAACTCATCAAAACTATTTCTGTGGCTCTGCCCCCTGCAGCAAGACCTCCAGGGTCTGGGGCAGGCTCAATGTGGTTTGTTCTTTGGATCATATTAACTGTTGTGCTACACCAACAATTTGTTGTTTCCTAATGCCTGTCTCCATACAACGTCATTTAGTCAGCAATGCCTCTGGCTTTCTGGTTTGCCTTTGGGAGTGCTCACGAATACTGACTGGCAGACCAGTCTAAACTTCTTCTGCCGTTTCCCTGAAACAACGCCAGGGAATTAGCTGTTAGTACAAAAGGTACTAGAGCCCAGCAGAGGATGCTGAAGCAATAATAACTTAAGATGAGAAATGTGATTTTAATAAGAAATAGCCAACCAAAAGTGACTCTGTGCACAGGGAATAAAGGGGTAAGCGTCCCATGTTGGAGAGAACCTGGGCAACCCAGCGGTGCATGAGGGGATAACCTAATCATATTCAAAATGGAATGGTTAATGTAGCATGAGACCTCGATAAAGAGGTCCGTGCACAGGATCATTTGAGATAACATAAGTAAAAATGGGAAAGGTTTATTAGAGAAGTCGACCAACAATGAATGTTGGTCACAAAAATCAGATTTAAACATTGTTGAGTTAATTTGGGGTCTGCAAAAGCGGTCCCAAGCACCAATTCACTAATAGGCAAACACTACCATCCAAATTGGTAGAATACACCAAAACTGACTTCACTTGAGTAATTAATTGAAGTTGTATCTTACCTGAACGAATAGTTTTGTAAATGTAACAAGTTTCAAACCCCCAAACCTCAATCAACCAAATCGAACCATCATTGTTAATTGAATAAACCATTCATTTTATCGCCTGGGCCAATGCAAGAGGCTGGGCGTTAAGCACCTCACTAGTACCAATCTGGGCGAATTTGGCTTGTACCCAGCGTTGGTCTACTTTGTGCTTGAGGTCAGGGAGGGCCTGAAGCTTCACCTTCTGGGCCTCCTGCCTCCCAGCCTTATCCCTGGGGTTGGTGCCCACTATTGTGTCATTTAACAATGACATTACCCTCTCCTCCTGATGTGAATCAACCCCCTCCAGGGGCTTGCGCAGGGAAATTTCTTGTGGGCTGGGGCCAACTTCATTGCGGCAATGGTCAGTTTGGGTTAGGATCCAGAAGCCTGGGGGAAACGCTTATGGAAGGCTTCAATCAGATCTTTGGCATGCACACAGTCGCACTATGGGACCCAACTGTTCTCTGCAGCGTCAAAACCCTTCCAAGATATCAGGTACTCAAGTCTTCTTTTAACACAGCTGGAGGCTACTATTTCCTCCACTTCCCAATCTGGCGCCTCATCCACGAGATAGGCCTCAGTAGTCTCTGGTGGGGGCCCGCAAACAACGTCAATTTGCACTCATGAAAGACAGAGAATATCCAAAAATGAAGAAGGAGAATTTAACTGGTGTGAGGCATGGCCCACCTTTCTAATAACGCGGTAAGGGCCAATTCTCTTTGGTCCCAGCTTCTTTCAAGGGCTGTTTGATAGTAATGTTATGAGCATCAAGCATCACGAATCCCCTTCCTTGTACGCTGGACCCACTTGGCGCTTGCCATCAGCGTTCTCCTTATAAACTTGCATTGCCGCCATCAAACTTGTGGAAACCCCCTGGTGGACCTTCTTGATAGTCTTGGCAAAGTCCACCACAGCTTAAACTTTAGATCCACAGCTGGGCTCCATGTTAAAGGCAGGGTTAAAACCAAGGTTGGCGAAAAAGGGAAACAACCGATTGAAGAATGCAAAGTGTTATTGTAGCTAAATTAAGCCATGGGAAGCCGAGAAACCCAATCTGAATGATCTACGGCGGTGTAACACCGCAGGAATTGTTCCAGCACTGGTTCACTCGTTCAGTCTGCCCATATAATTAGGGGTGATAGGCAATTGAACGGCAGGGGCGAATCTGAAGAGTCTTATACAACATTTTCCAAAATATGGAGGTAAACTGGGGGCTCCAGTCACTGATAATTTCTTAGCAAACCCCATGAAGCGCAAACATATGGGTGACGAAAAGCCTAGTCATCTCAGCCGCAGATATTGTAGTTAAACAAGGAATAAAGTGGGCGAACTTTGTAAACCGGTCCACCACCATGATGGAATCATAACCATCAGAGACAGGTAATTCCATAATGAAATCCACCAATAGTGAAGTCCAGGGCCCTTCAGCCTTCTGGACTGGTACCAACAACCTCACTAAAGGTTGACGATTTGGTTTCATTTGGTTGCAGATAAATACTCTTTACAATACCGTCCCACCTGAGCAGGCAAGCCCTTCCAGTTGTAGGTGCGTCATATTAAATCTAAGGTCTTTACTTTCCCAGGATGATCAATGGTGAGTCCATCATGAAGGTCCCAGATGATTTCCAGGTGAAGTGGTCCATCAGGAACCCATAGGTGCCCCTGAAACCACAACATCTCATCCTTCACGTGATAACCCCTGGCTAGGTCCTCTTGATTCAAAGCGCTCATAGCAAGTACCATAGTATATTCGGCTGATAGGGGCTGAGAAAGGACTACCTTTCTGAACATACTATATTCCTCCACATTTACCAGAGGTGCAAGCGCTGGCCCGTTGGCTGGGGAGAAGGAAGTTGATACACAATTTTATTTGGGGAATCATCAACTGTGTGTTAGAACTTCTACCTCCTAGGGATCAAAAGCTAAAGCAGGGTTGCGGCTCAAAACATCCGCCAAACCATTATCCTTACTCTTGGTGAACTCTTAAGAGAATGAAAACGGGCAAGGGTCTCATGCCAATGAGTCTTCCATGGGGTTAGGACATGAGGGGCGCGGTAGTACAGAAAGGCATGGTGATCTGTACATACCCAGAAAGGGTGAGAGGATCCATGCAAGTGGTGACGCCAATAAATCAGCGCCTTCACCACTGCTAGTAACTCCTTGTCATAAACGGCGTAATTCAACTCAGGCAGAGACATTTTCCTAGAAAATTATCCCACCGGATGTTAAATCCCATCTTTGCCTACTTGTAACAAGGCAGCCACTATGGAAAAGTTGGAAGCATAAGTAGACACATAGAACTCCTTTGCAGGGTTGACATGGAGAGGGACAGACGTGAACAACAGGGTGCACTTCACTTCTTGGAAAACATCCTCTAAAACGGGGGACCACTGAAGCACCTTTGCACCACTAGCCTTATATAAGGGTGCTGCCTACGGAAAGATTGGGCATGAACTTTTTGAGGAACGTACACGTCCCCAAAAACTCCTCAATTCCTTGACTGAGGTGGGGGTGGGCCACTCACGAGTAGTTTCTCCTTGTCTGGAGTTATCATGTGTCCTTGGTCAAACATGACGTTGCCCAGAAAAGTGACCCAGGACTTAAAAGATTCACACTTGCTAATCTTCAGCGTAAGGCGGCTGCCTAAAAATTCTCCGCCACTTGTCAAAGGTGTACTGCATGGGACTCGTAATCAGGGGAAAACACCAGGATATCATCCATGTAGGAAACCGCGTATACCCCTAACAAGTCCCTCAACGCTACATCAATGCGGCGTTGAAAGATATTTTATTTAACCGAGGTAATCTGACCAGGGGACGGACATTACCGAATATACATAAAACTAAGGAAATAAACTGACAAATATAAAACTGGGCACCCCCGGGTACTCAAGTTACCCCTGTTGCCAGCGGGACTGCCAGGTAAGGGGGTTGGTGCGCTACTCGAGGGGGTTTCCCTTGATATGGAGTAGGTGTGAAGGAAAGGGTCTGTGTGGAGGAACAGAGTGGGAACCATGATTCTATGAGCACTTTTTGCCTTGGTCTCATATATCCATAGAGCCAGGCTTGATTGTGCTCCAGTAAGTGGACATGAAATATGTTAATAACCCATGAATGGTTGGGACCGTGCCCTTGAACGCATCTAATGCAATTATGTGGATTGTCCACATTGCAATGGGTATTATTAGGGAGCGGAGGGTAGATGGGATTGGTGACTCAATCTGGAGCGTGAAGATACTCTTTGATATTGAGAATTCCTGTTCGTTTTAAATCTTGAGCAGGCGTGCGACTTCCTGCCATATAGCTTTGGTTGGAGGGCATGTTTCTAGACGGTGATGTAGGGATCCTTCCCCTCCAAATACTGCACATGCTTCGTGGAGGGAGTTGGAGCGGTCCGCCATCCTTTAGGTCCTTCTCAGACAGCACCAGGCGTTTGCTCTTATCCTCGGCTGTAGGGGTGGGTGTTGAGTCATTCTCCACACTGTCTTCTGTGTGGTAAGTCTTAGGGGATGTCCAACATATCTAGGTATTATATCCTAGCTATGTTTGGGGTTGTTGCGAGTATATCTCTGGGGGTGGTTTTCTGGGTTTTTTAATTTGAATTGGGGGCTGGGTCGTCCCCTTCCCTGTATAGTACCCATGTTCTCTATGATCCATCCCATATGGAGGATAGTTTGGAGGATATGTTTGAAATGAGGAGAGGTTCCATGCGGACCTGTTGCAGTAGGGTGTTTGGCAAGGTATGAAAGTAGTCTGGGTGGGCTATGTGGGTTGGTTAATTTGAGCGCCTGTGCAAAGTTAGTCCTTGCTGCTCTGGACCAATGTTGTTGCGGGAGGTCTAGAGCAAAGACTTCCTTTAGCCAGGTACCTAGGATGTGATTGGCGTGGCTCTCAAAATCTATTAGTCCCATGCCTCCGCTTGAGCGTGGGCCAAATAGTGTTTCCATCCGTATAGGAGGGTGAGAGCTGGACCACAGCCAGCCCTGGATAAGCGCGCGGATTGAAGTTATACAGGTAGGTGTGAAGGAGATTGCGTGGGCTGGGTACCATAGTATTGGGGTGATGAGCGAGTTAGCAACTGTAACTCACCCTGTTATCCTGGGGTTCTTCCCTTGAGGGAGGCGACGCGTTTGGATACCCGTTGTAACAGGTTATTTTCCATTGTCTCATTAGCATATCCCCCTGATTCTGACCAAATTCCAAGGTGTCAGACAGGAGTGGTGGTGGGAGGTGTTGCAAAGGGTAAAATGGTTGGGTTTTTTCTTCGTGTGTTGGCATGAGGTTCTGATGTTGTGGCCCATTTGTTTGTGTATTTGCCTAAGAGAATGATTTCTGTCTTTCTTATGTTGAGTGATGCATTGCTCACCTTGGAATATTCCTCTAGAGTGCGTTCCAGCTGTCGGGCATCTTCATTGTTTGCTATACCTGCTACGCAGTCATCCGCAAAGGCCAGTATCTTGACTGTTGGTTGTCCTTGTGCGGTTATCCCCATGAGACGTGAGTCAGTTACTCGGAGGATTGGGTCAAAGCTAAAATTGTATAGCAGTGGGCTGAGGGGGTCCCCTTGTTTGAGCCCTCTATGTGGTTTAATATCGTTTGTTAGGAATCCAGGGCCGCATACAGCCATGGTTGCAGATTCTGTTAGGAGCATCGCCCATTTTACAAATCTTGGTGGGAGTTTGAAGGCATGTAAACATTCTTTTAGGCATGGCCAGCTAACCCGGTCATACGCCTTTTCCTGATCCAAGAAGACCAGGGCACCAGTTGCTTTGGATTGGCAAATGTTTGCAACAGGGTGAATGTTGTTCCAGATTGAACGCCCAGGTATAAACCCAAACTGGTTGGGTGATAGGACGTCAGATGCATCTGCGACTAATCTAGCTGCTAAAATTTTTGTTATGATTTTTGTGTCAGTGTTAAAGAGTGCAATAGGGCGCCAGTTGGCCAGGTCCAACTTGTCACCCTTTTTATACAAGGTTATAACGTAGTATTCATGGCCTCCTGGTAGTAGGCGTGTTTCCAGCAAGCATTGGTTCATAGACGCCAATAGGAGGGGGCGATTTTTTGAAAATATTTTTTGTAAAATTCGTAAGGTATCCCATCAGGCCCTGGGCATTTCCTAACTGGTGCACCGCGAATTGTCTCCCAAAGCTCCTCCCATGTAATTAGGGATAGTATGTTGTAATTCGGTGGTGTGCTTTGTATCTCAGCAGTTTGTATAAAGTTTTTAATTTTTTGTGAATATGTTAGCATTTTGCGATATAATTCGGTGTAATAATGGTGTACTTCCTCCTTGACCTCCTCAGGGTCAGTTGCCACGGTGCTGTTGGTCTTGCAGACCTGTGTGCATGCGGGCTGGTTTTTGCAGGAGTGGAATTGGCGGAAAAAGTATGTCAAACAGGTTTCGCCTTCCTTTATGAACTTACCTTTGTTTAATACTTTGATTCTGTGTTGGTGTTCAAAGATGAGATTGTTAAGTTGGGCAGATATTTTCTTCCCATTTGCGTCCCCAGTTGGGGCTATAGCCAGATCTCAGAGTATTTATCTCCAGGTGGTATAGTTCTGCCAAGGTACGCTTGATTGTGGCCATATCCGCGGTGTACTTACGTGATGCAATATGTTGGATTTTGTTGAATAAATCCTTTTTGAAATTTTCCCATGTTCTGATGGGATCTGAAGTGAATGGGTCTGTGAATTCTGGGTTTGTAGCCTCATCTTTGACCCAGTCGTATATCTTGGGAAATTTTATATTTTCCAGGTGAAGCTTTCTCCAAGGTGACACCTGTGTGTGGGATTGAGTTGGCGCTAACTGCACCGTAACCAAATGGTGGTCAGAAAAATTAATCTTTTTTGTTGTAAATTTGGAGATTCTTGAGCGGTAAAATTGTGGGATGAGGATGTGGTCAATGTGACTCATCAATATGAGCGCTCCCTCACGTATGTTGGGCCGCATCATGTGGGGAAGGAGTGGTGAACTGGGGGGAGAGCATCCTGTAGGCCAAGAGATGCCTTCATTGTGCGGAATTCAATGTGTCTAGGTGGGTTTCCCCTGGGATTAGGCCAAAAATCCATATCAGGATTATCCCAGCAGTTGAAATCGCCTAAAAAAATGGTATCTGGTGGGAGAGTGAGAGTAGGAATGTTTTCAAAAAATTGTTTTCTCTCAGTTGCGGTGCACGGTGCATAGACACATGCTATCAAAATTATTTCTCTTGGTATGTGATTGTTGCTACCAGGACTCGACCATGTAAGTGTGATGACGAATTTGTAATTTTAAATTTTTTGTTGTTTTAGACGATCACCCCACAGTGAGACGTCCATACTGATTGTGATGGTGCGACCCTGGTTGACCAGGATCCTTCTTCCCCTTGTAGACAGTGGGTTTCTTGGATGGCCAAGATGTCTACAAGAGGTTTTCGCAGGAATTTCAGCTTTTTGGCTTGGGATGTATGAGCCCTGGCTCCCGCGATGTCTAGCGTCCCTATTGACACTGAGGTGCCTGCGGCGCCTCAGGAGCGGTTGGGAGGGCCCTCTGGCCCTATCCCAGGTTCATTGTTTTGAACTTTCTCTGTGTCTGTACTCCAACTCTTTCACTGCCATTGTTGATTCCCTTGATCTGACCCAATGATTCACGGGAATTGCAGTTTTTTGCATTTGCGTCAACCTTTCCTGCACTGGTCTTGTGTTGATTTGATGCAGAATGTTGATTGAATTCAACATTTTTTGAGGTTCGACTTTGGTGAATTGTGCACCGCATTTTTGCCCAAATTACGGCTGCATTGTTACTCAGTATGTGCATGACTGATGTCGCTTTGTGACTCAGTCAGGTTAATGTGAAAATTTTTGACCTGGACATATTGTTCTGTTTGGTTGGCTCGGTGAATATCCAAAATATCCTCCCAAATTTTTAGGGTTAATGGCAGACTCCACATGTGCCGCTGCTTCAGCTGCTGCTCGCTTGCAGGCTTTTTGTGCCACTTTACGTTTTTTGCATTTAACTGGGTCCACAATGGAGTATAGCCCATCTTCTCCCGCGGAATGGGTGGTGACTGTCAGTTATTTTGGCGAAGTTTTCATTATCTTCGTCCATTGCTTCCTCACAATAATCATTTTCCATTAAGCCCTCTTTCACAGGGCATGCGTGTTCCTTGTGGCCCAGTGAGCCACAGTGGTTGCAAATGGGCAGTGCGCGTTCCAGTGTAACTCAAAATGCGGCTGACTGGCCCCCATCCTCAAAGTGAAATACTGCTGTGTGGGGAATTCTGGATAAGTCCTCTTCCACTTCTGGGAAGGGGTTGATTATGGCGATAGCTTTGCACGTGCACAGGTTGGGCATCAGGCGAAATCACTTTAATTTGAGTTGCTGAATTTCTCCATAGGCCACAAAACCTTTGTGGAGCTCCTCCTTGATTACCTTATGAGGAAGGTTGGTGGGGAGTGAGTTGAAAGAGATGAAAAAAGTTTTTGCTTTATTCCAACTGGTGCACGCGGTGCACACAATTTTTTTGCCCTTGGTAAGGGCAATATTCACACAGACTTTTGCTGCGGCATTGGCTTCATCAGCTGTTTCAAAACCAATATTGATCCAGCTGCAGCCCATGTTGTTGGTGGCTACGCACACCGCGTGAGGGAAAAGTGAGGGCTGTGCCTCACATGTTTTCTCCCACAGGGTTGGTAACTCATCCCCAAGGAAGAGTATGATCCCGTGCTCCACCTTTGACAAGGGTTGGTTGAACTGAATGTACATATATTGCACGTGCTTTACAGTGAACACCATAAGCCCAGCTGGTGTCTGAGTTTGCGATTTCTTTGCGGATTTAGTTCCTGGTCCTTTTCCAGGGCGTTTCTTGCCCTTAGTTGCACTGTTAAGTGCACCGCTCGCCGCGACGCTCGCCCATGTTGTATTATTTTTATTGATAGAGTCGCCCATCTCTCCTGTGTGTGATTATCCAAATTTTTTGTTTGAATCGAATCATATTAACTAAAGTGATTGTTACAAGAGAGAAAAGATCTGAAAATATTGTGGCGTTGAAAGATAGCAGGGGGCATTCTTAAGCCTAAAGGGCATGACCTGAAACTGGGCTTATCCCTTTTCTGGTATGGAATGCGGTTAAACACTCTTGTCCCTTTTTAATCTAAATCTGATTGAACGCATTGAGGCAATCCAGCTTGGAAAAGACCTTAGCCTTCTCCACATAGCGCGCAATCTGAGAGTCCAAAGGGATGGGATGTAGATCTGGTACAGTGACGTTGTTATGGTTTTCATAGTCTACACATGGGCGTAGAGTACCATCAGCCTTCTCAACAAAAAAGTGGGGAGCATACAGGGGAGGTACGCTGAAAAATCGCGCCTTTGGCTAACTTCTCTTTCACCCACACATTTATCGCCTCTTCCTCCCAGACAGACAATGGGTAAATGGTGGAAGAGATCTGCACCAGATCTACAGTGAGTTTGAACTCACAGTCATACTTGGAATGATCAGGTAGTGCGTCAGCTGATGCTGCATTAAAGGAAGATTCCAAACCCTTCAAACAAGAAGGTAGGGGAACCTCCACGGTGGGCTTCCACATAGAGGCAAGGCTAAGAGTGTAAAGGTGGGGTCAGTGGAGCAATTCTCCCTGGGCGTTATCCTCTGACAAAGAAACAACTAATGTGCGACCATTCTTTAATATTAAGGATAGGGTATTCTCTTTCATATTAGTTCTAATGTTAAACTTCCGCCACTACTACGCATACAAAATGATAGGGTACAAGAGGTTTTTGATAGCTTGGTAGTTATCAGACAAGTGGTACTTGCCAACCTGATAGTCCACTGTCACAATGATCTTCAGAGTGGGAATAACTTGGGACGCCCTTCTCTAACCATAACACCTGGCAAGTAACTCAGCCCAAGGTGGTCGGCTAGGCTCTAGTCCATAAAGTTTTCAGTGGCTCCAGTATCCACCAGAATAGTGGTGCTTAGTTTCCCTAGAGGGGAGGAAAGGATAGCAGTCAGTAGAAAATACCCAGAATGGTCTTTATTGATAGCAGACAGCGCCAGAACATCACCAACAAACTAATCCTCTGGCATTAACATGTCACTCTGGTATGATTTATAAGCAAAGAATGGAGAGGGATATTTGGCCACTCTTACTACTGAGGCCACATATCCCACCATATCTTCAGCAGGGGCATAAACATTGTTGTATTGTAAGCGCAGCTCTTTTTCAACTTCCTGAGTTCTGAAAATCATGGAAGAGGTCAAACGTAATTATCTGGGTGATTTGATACACAGGAATAGGATCCATATCTGAGCCATGAGAGAGCAAATATGGTTCAGAGGTATACATAGTGTTTCCATTATAAAACTCATTTTTAGATGCAAACGACCCTAATCCCATAACACAACGGAGTGCCCAACGTTATCTAAGGCCAACACCCCCAGGCCCATCTGCGTCAATTCCTCTGGCATCATCTGAACGCACTGTTAAAGGTATAACCTGTTTATTTAAATTGACTTTGGTTATTTTGGTGGAAAATTGGGAAATCACGACTTTCAGACCTCAAAGCATCTGTATCCAACAGGTACGAGCATGAAAGGTGGGTACTTTCTGAGTAGGAGGCAACCATAATAATGCCGAGATGCTCCAACCTTTGGGAAAAGAGGAAACAGTGGTGTGGCTGACCACAGCCAAAGCCCACAGTTGGCGCCCACCGTTTACATTTTAAAAAAGTCCCACACAGAAAAAGTTTGTGCACATAAAATTAAGAGGTTGGTCAACTAAAGTAAGGAGAGTGTCTATAACTCTCCTGTTCCCAGCGTGGTAGCGCTTGGTGCACAGGGTCAACGCCAGGAAATTACCCTTTAGTACAAAAGGTACTAGAGCCCAGCAGAGGATGCTGGAGCAATAATAACTTAAGTAGAGAAACGCGATCATAATATAAAATAACCAACCAAAAGTGACGCGGTGCACAGGGAAGAAAGGGGTAAGAGTCCCAGGTTGGAGGGAACCTGGGCGACCCATCAGTGCATGAGGGGATAGCCTAATCATATTCAAAATGGAATGGTTAACTTAGCATGAGACCTCCTCAAAGAGGTCTACGCACAGGAACTTTTGATATAACATAAGTAAAAACGGGAATATGGGAAAGGTTTTGTGAGAAGTTGACCAACAAGGAATGTAATTCATAAAAAAATATAAACAACGTTGGGGGAAAAGGGGTCTGCCAAAGTAGTCCAAGCACCGATTCACCAATAGGCAAACACTACCATCCAAAATTGGTAGAATACACCAAACTGACTTCACTTGAGTAATTGATTGAAGTTGTATCTTACCTTAACGCATAGTTTTGTAAATGGAACAGGTTTCAAAACCCCATTCCTCTATCAACTGAATTGAACTGTCACCATTAATTGAATATACTGTTCATCTTGACGCCTGGGCTGACGCAAGGGGCTGGGCGTTAGGAACCTCACTAGTACCAACCTGGGCATATTTGGCTTGTACCCAGCGTTGGTCTACTGTATGCTTGAGGTCAGGGAGGGCCTGAAGCTTCAACTTCTGGGCCTCCTGCTGCCAAGCCTTATCCTTGGGGTTGGTGCCACTATCATGTCATTTAACCATGACATGTATCCAATAATTGTCTACATCAGATACTGACAGCAATATGTTGAACTGATGACAATTAGTCACTGATGGTGGTCAAAGTATCTAGAATTTATAATGTAACTTCTACTTCTATTAGTTATGATCTTTCTAATCTTCTGGAAACCCCAATTCAGCCTACTTCAACAGATGATCTTAGCACTACTCCTGCACATTTTACCAGCACTATTTCTACAGCCTTCATCCTTGAAAATACACCCCTTGCACTAGGTATATTATTTGATCTGCTAGTTTTTTCCATTCTAAAAGGGAAATAGGTTTTGACAAATATTATCAAGTTAACCCTTAAAAATTTCCTGAGCTTGATAAAATAGGAATTTCGCACATTGATGCTACATCTAAAACTAATATGGGAATGCAAATGACCAGGTCAAACTTGTAAGGCTTTTCAGTTCCTTCTAACCTCCTTATTACAATATTGCCCCCATCCCCACAATGCCTAGAAGTTTTTAATTGAGAGAATTAGGCTCTTGAAAAGAAAAATTTTCTCATCTACTACGCTTAAAGAGGCACTTTTATAAGTAAGTTATCTCACACTCCTGCTTTTCTCACAGAAAATTTTCAATTTTATGAGTTAAACTACCTTATATTATAAAATTTTTAGTACAGTTTTACAACTTTGATATAAAAGTTAATTTTTATGATCCCGCCAATTCTGATTCTCTATTTAATTTTATTATGCAGATATTCCCTTTTTTGACTATTTTGATAATGAATGAATGATATGCTACCACAAGTAGAGAGCTTCTTAATCTGGAAAATTTTGAAAACGTTTCTTGGCTAAATTAGGTATCAGCAATCATGGCGTGCCCCATCAATACTTCCTACCCCAATCATTATAAACATTTTAAATTCCAATATCTCCTCCCAAGCACAAACCGTGAAGAGCATGTACCCTGAGAAGAGGATTTAGCACACAAGAACAGTGTGGTAACCCTCAAATCACTTTCCTTTTAAGGTTAGTACCCTCAAAAGCGAGGGACTTGGATTATTTTGTTTTTCTATTCATTGTTTTTTAAATTTTCCAGTTATGATTATATGCAAGTTTGCCAATTTTTTTTTTGGAAAGCATTTCATGCATCGTGGTTCACATCACGGCCAACATGCACCAGCTTAAACGGTTTACACCTAGTTGGTTATAGGGATTAATAGCCCTTATAATATTAGTTGCTTGTTGCTTCAGGTGGTTCTGTAAAAACTCTTTAGCACTAGCCAAAGTAAAATTGGGCTATCTAGTTTAAAAAACTAGCCACGTTGATGAATCTGCGGACCCTGTTAGTCAGCTATTGGTAATGCCTGGGATTTTTAGCTGGCATGTCTTATGATAATGCAAAAGCTGGTAGTATTAATGAGTTTGGTGGGGTGAAATTTATGATAGGACGAGAAACTATCTTACAATTACCTTAAACCAGATGATTAAGTTTTAGCCTTTGCTATATACTTTAACTATAAAGCCTAAGCGTTGTATGGAACTAAAGCTCTGAGTCATTATAAATGCTTAGATCATTTTCACACACGCCTGCAACCCTATAAGGTGTTAACGGGGTCATGTTACTGATCATGAATACTGAAAACACCATAACTGTAATGTATATTACCTCCACCGCTGCAGCCTCACTTTTGATGAGACTATTATGGCTTAGAATAGTTATAAATAAAGCCATAATCAGCCTAGCTACACTACAAAGGAATCTATAGAGTCAACATATAACTTCTTCAGAGAAAGAAGATATGAGAAACGCCTTGGTGGAGTAGAAAAATAATATCTTTTGCTGACATTGTAATAAACACAAATAATTTAAAACAATAATGAACAGCACATCATTGACATGGTTATCTTAATACATGATGATTTTGTAATGAATATGCATAAAAGTCCTGCTTTGACAGAATTTTTTTCTTATGATCTAATAAAACTCTTATTAATAATGTTTTATAAGAATGAGACTATGACATTTAATCAAAGGTATATATATTAGCATCAACTCTGATGAATTATTATATGATATTTATGGGCTATCATCCTCAGTCTTAAACCCTAAAATCATTAACAATGTGTATACTGTGCCTCCGCAGCTCCCAATGTAGGAGAATGTTGATTTACCCTACCAACCAGAGTCCAAATCTCAATCATTCTTGATTTTTCACCTTAAGAACGAGAGATGCATTATCCCATTTATTTAAAAAATCTAAATGATCCTTATATTCCTGGTCAGATTTTAGAAAGTGATGGATTTTGCTGAAATCTAGATGAAGCTTTACTATGGCACCTGGACATCAAGACCTTGTGGGAATGATTATTATACTAAACAAATCTAAGGGTCTATAAGTAAAAATCTTCCGCCCCTACAATATTTAAAATGGATTCCATTGTTGCATCCAAGGCTATTTATCTGAACTAAGTAAAAAAATAAGGTGTAACTGACCACCTCTCACTCTTATCTAATCACACGAGAAGACATAATCTATTTACCATTGTTTATGTGCTACCAGTACCTATGGTAATAAATAGCAATAGCAATGAGTCTGTGAGTTTAGGAGGTACCCTGCAAAAGTATGGTAGAATTACCCATACCCAAAAAACCCTCTGAGCTATACCCACCAGACTATGCCTTACTGGAGAGGACCCAGATTGACTTGATAAAGAAAAATCAGTAGGTTGACAAGCAAGTACTGGTCTTACATCCACTGATGCTAATAGACTAGTGTGACCTACCAATCATCTTTGTTCGCTGATGTCTAGTCAGTTGTTTTATGTTGCAATTAGTTTGACCAAAAACTTTTTATAATTTATTTACTTATTTATATAAATATTATTTTTAATTAATATGTGGACAAAAAGCTAAAATAAATTTAAGCTACAGCAATGGTGATCTATAATATTAACTTGCTATGAATTAATTCACCCCAGGCCCCATGTTTTTAGATGTATGTCAATTTATAGCATAAAAATAATATCAAAGTACCTTAGCATGGCTTCCCAACCTCTAGTAAAATGAAAAAAAGTTCAAAACCTCAATCCCTGCTGGTGCAGCTTACAATTCACTTATAATAAATACCTCACCTGTAGCCCTAAGATTTTCTATCACAATACTATTGATTTACTATTTAATACTTTGTCACCACGCTGGAAAAACTAGTTGTTATTAATTTTAGCTTAAAATAGTTTGGTCATTCACTAGTCTTAGCTGTTCAGGGTTGAGTAGCACTTTTTGTGTAAGTTCCCCAAACTCTAGGCATTTATTCACTAACCTATTTTTAAATTTATGTAACTACTAGCATTCATTACACATTCATTGCTACAGTGTCTATAAAATTTCAGATATTCAATCTATAAATTTTGATTTTTACTATTAATAAACATTAACTAATCAGCATAATCTAATTGCTCAATCAAATCAACCAAAAACCACCAACCACTCAGATAAACCTAACTGAACTTATCATATCAACCAATAAATGATCACCCCTCAAAACTAAAATATGTCCTGTCAATTTGACCAAAAGCCATCATCCACTCAGCCAAACAAAATAAGCCTATCAAATCAATAAAATAACACCAAACTTCTACCTAAACATCTCAATATATTTGAAAGCATTGTGTACGTGACATGTCTTCCAAATTACTACTTTTTTCTACTTAATTTGCCAAAAGTATATTATTAATTAGGTGAAACAAATTAGACAGGTTTTTTAAAATACATATAAATAACATCCAGATATCCATGCTTCACTACAGTATTTAAAGTTTATCATATGATAAGCCCACATTGACTTAGCCTATAGGCTGTGCCAATGCTAATCTGGAGCCACTTGGACTAACAGCTTTGCCATTGCCCTCATGGCTGGTGAGCTGATCCTAACTTTACTCAATCCACTTGAAACTCAAATAATGATTTTTTTAGTTTTTGGGTGAGCAATTTAATGAACTATAAAATATTATACAATTCTCATACATTCACCAAAAGTGATTGAATATATCTGACTCAATTAGTTTCAGGTGAGCAAATTGGTGAATTATTAGTTAACATTTGCCTATTCTCAATCACTCGTCAAAATTAAATTGAACCTATAAGATCTGATAGTTCAGATTTGATAATATTTTCCAATTCCTACCACTCACCTTAATTAGTTAAACTTATCAGACTCAAAATTTTAAAAGATGTCAGTCATTCAGTGAATTTGTTTTATTAAGCAGATAGAGCAATTTTCAAGTGTGCTTAATTACACCAATGAGAACCCTGAGAATGAGAAAGCATATCTAGGAGAGATTGCCATTTGTAATCTCTTGCTTTTATATAATCTTTATAAAAGGTTTGTCGGGATTTTAACCAGATGAGTCCTTCCAATAGTATTCAAATTAGGGGTTTTCTTTAGTCAGGTGTAATTGCTGGCTAATCGCCTAGTTCAATACTATTTAATGTTATATATTTGTTCAAGTTTTAGGTTTGAAAGAAGCTGCATTCACTGCTGAAATACCATCCAAAAGTCATTGTGGGAGTTTCTAGTGGAAAGCTGATGAATCCATTACAAACTATCCAAAATGGTTCCATCATCCAATTTGGAGCACCAGTGACTCATGCCGAGGATGCTCGAAGTCTTATTTATATATAAATTTATATATGATTGACCAGCGACTTATGCTGAGGATGGATTGACCTAATATTAATTCGGTGATCAGTGAGCAGATCCAAGAGGGAATTCTTATGAGTATGAACGAATAAAGTTTATAATCTGAGAGATTTTGGGATCAAGAGGCCAATGGGATTTCCAGCAGATGATTGGCCAAAGAGCACTTGGGCGCAGTGGCCCTGAAAAGTAGTATAAATAGTCATTCATTCCAATCTAAATAAACATCTCTCGTTTGCCTATTTTTCCTATTTGTTTGAAGTAGCAAGAGCCACTAGAGTGGGGAAGATATGATAGGAGATCCTCAAAGGCGGGAGTTATCATGCCTGGAGTGGCTGGCACTGCCAGCTCCCATACCTCCTCTCTATGAGGAATCAGCGGGAACCTGGCCAGCTGGCTACCAGCGGATGAGCTGATATGCCACCAACTTTAGCGGGGTGCAGCGCAGGAGGTGCCATAGCTGCCCAAGAAGGGGTATGGACTTGCAGGGGGCTTGCCCAGATGGTTTGGTGAAGGGTCGCGAGGGTGGGGCAGCGTTAAAGTGCCTGAGCCGCCCAGGAAGGGGGAAGGACTTGATGGAGCACACGCCAAGTATGCCAGGGCTAAAGGTGAAGCTGCTGGTGGTTAGTTGATAGGTTGGATGCAGGACTTATAGTGGTTGGTATGCCAATGAAGGCGAAATAGCAATGGGCCACCAGTCTTCATACTGGTTGGCCTGGCACACTAGCGGAGCCCAAGGTCAATTTCGTGACATTGGTGCTCACTACAGGGGGCTTCGCTGGTGGGATGATTAAGTAGTTGGAGGTTTTGGTACAGAGTGGCAAAATCCACTGGTTAAGACCAGCGCTCCTTCAAGAGGGCGCTGGGTGGTCTTGACTCACCATTGGGGTGGGTCGCAAAGAAGGATATCATCTAATTAAGGGGAGGGCAATGTCGGGATTTTAACCAGATGAATCCTTCTGATAATATTCAAATTTGGGGTTTTGGTTAGTCAGGTGTAATTGCCCACTAATTGCCTAGTTCTATACTATTCGATGCTATATATTTGTTCAAGTTTTAGGTTCGATGGAAGCTGCGTTCACCGCCAAAATACCATCCAAAGGTCATTGTGGGAGTTTCTAGCGGAAATCTGATAAATCCATAATGAGCTATTTGAAATGGTTATTTGTCTAATTCTGAGCACCAGTGACTCCTGCCAAGGATGCTCGAAGTCTTATTTATATATGAATTTATATATGATTGACCAGCGACTTATGCTGAGGATGGATTGACCTAATATTAATTCAGTGATCAGTGAACAGATCTAAGAGGGAATCGCTATGAGTATGAATGAAGAAAGTCTATAATCTGATAGAGAGTTTGGGATCAAGAGGCTGATGGGATTTCCAGCAGATGATTGGCCAAAGAGCACTTGGGCGCATTAGCCCTGAAAGTAGTATAAATAGTCATTCATTCACTCTAAATAAACATCTCTCGTTTGCCTATTTTTCCTATTTGGATAAAGTAGCAAGAGCCGCTAGAGTGGGGAAGATAGGATAGGAGATCCCCAAAGGCGGGGGTGATCACGCCTGGAGTGGCTGGCACTGCCAGATCCCATACCTCCTCTCTATGAGGAACCAGCGGGAACCTGCCCATCTGGCTATCAGCGGATGAGCTGACATGCCGCAACCCTAGCAGGGTGCAGCGCGGGAGGTGCCATAGCTGCCCAAGAAGGGGGATGGACTCTCTGGGGCATGCCTAAATGGGTTGGTGAAGGATTGCGAGGGTGGGGCAGCGTGGAAGTGCCTGAGCCGCCCAGGAAGGGGGCAGGACTTGCTGGGGCACACATCAAGGACGCCCGGGGCTAAAGGCGAAGTTGCTGGTGGTTAGTTGATAGGTTGGATGCAGGACTTATAGTGGTTGGTACGCCAATGAAGGCGAAATAGCAAAGGGTCACCAGTCTTCATACTGGTTGGCCTGGCACACTAGCGGAGCTTAAGGTCAATTTTGCAACAAGGTTACTAGTATGAAGACAACTGTCAGCTTATTAGTTCTATAAACTGTAATTCAAGAATTAAATGGGGCTCAAAGCTATAAAACTGGAAGAGTGGAAAAAGAAGACATAAAAGATGGGCTAAAGAGACTACTTTTTTGAGTTAGAAGGATTCAATATCTATAGGGTGAGTGAGGGCCTTTCTTTCTTGTAACATTAACATTAGTTACTTGATTCGAGATAAACAAATTTTTTTTGATAATCACACAGGAGAGATGGGCTAATTCAACAAATCCCAATTAAACTAGGCGAAAGCTGTATCAGGCAATGGACAAAAGGGTACGCTGAAGGGCAAGAAACGCCCTGGAGGGGGACTAGGAACCAATGTCGCCATGAAACCACAAACTCAGACACCGTATGGGTTTGTGGAGTTTACCACAAAACAAAACTTAAACATGGAAATCCAATATGCCCAACCCCTATTGAAGGTGGAGCTCAGGCTCTAAGATTTCCTTGGGGTCGAGTCTTCAACTCTGTGGGAGAAAGTGGGCGAGGCACAGGCCTCTCCTTTCCCCCATGTGGTGTATGTTACCACCCTTACCATCCACCGTTGCTGGATCAATATGAGCTTTGAAACAAAAGAAGATGCAGACACCGCTGCAAAAGTCTGCATCATAATTGCCCTCCCCAAGGGCAAACAAATTGTGCACACCACGCACACCAGATGGAACAAAGTGAACACTGTTCATCTCCTTCAGCTCACTTCATACCAGCCTTCCTGCAAGCTAATCAAGGAGGAGCTCTGAATTGGACTTTAAAGCTATGGAGAAATTAAGCAACTCAAATTACAGTGATTTCACCTGATGCCAAACTTGTGCACAGGAAAGGCAATTGCCATGATCAACCCAGTCCTCAATGTGGCTGCAGACCTCACAAAAATCCCACACACAGCGTCGCTTCACCTTCTGGATGGGGGAGTGTCAAAGCCATTCCACGTCACACTGGAACGTGCACCGCCTATCTGCAACACTGCACCACACTGGGGCACAAGGAACACACATGTCCCGTGAAGGAGGGCATCTAGGCCCAGACTTCTGTGATGACGCCATGGATGAAGATGAAGAGACCTTTAGAAAAATGATTGATGCCAACCACGCCTTCATCTGGGGAGAGGATGGGCACTACATCCTCATAGACCCAGTATCACCAAACTACGCAAACAGGTATTGAAGGCACACAAGCGTACAGCAGCCAAGGCTGCATCACTTGCGGCCTCCTCCATTGACCTCAGTCAAATTCAAGAGGACTAGAAGAAATCAACCGAATTAACCAATCAGAAAAAATGCCCAAGTTGAAAATTTTCTCAACAATTTGACTGAATCACCAAGCGATGTCAATCAAGAAAACTTAGCAGAACAATTCAGCTTTATTGTGGGCGAAAATGTGGTACCCAATTTTTCAAAGTCAAACCCCAAAACCACAGATCCAATCAGCGCACAGCACTAAACCACAAAGAGCCACAAGCGGAAAAATCTATTGCAAACCTCAAAAACTGCAAAATCTGTGTGAAATCAACACAAGGTAAGGAATTGGACAGCAACTCAGAGTGGACTGTCCCAGTGACACAGAGCAAGTTTAAGACAATGAACAGTGGGTTAAGGCCAGATGGCCCTCCCAACCGCTCCTGAGGCGCTGCAGGCACCTCAGTGTCAATAGGGACACTAAACATCGCAGGAGCCAGAGCTCAAGCGTCCCAAGCCAAAAAGCTGGACTTCCTGCAAAAACCTCCTGTAGACATCTTGGCCATCCAAGAAACCCACTGTCTACAGGGGGAATCGGGATTCTGGTCAGCCAGGGGCTCACCATCTCAATTTGTATGGACGTCCCACTGAGGGGTGGTTGTCCAAAATAGAGAAAATAAAAAATCACTGACTCCTCTTCATATCTTCACAGCTGCATTCTGGTAGCAATGATCATAAATCAAAAGAACACAATTTTGATAGAATGTATTCTACACACCGTGCACACATCCAAGATTCTCAATTCCTCAAAACATACCAACATTCACCCTCCCACCAGATACCAACCTGTTGGGTGACTTCAACTGCTGGGATAACCCCAAAACGGACTGATGTCCTAACCCCAAGGGATACCTCCAGGGCACATTGAGTTCTGTTCAATGAAGGCATCCCTTGGCCTACAGGATGCCCTCCCCCCGGTTCACCACTCCTTCCCCACATGACATGGCCCAACATACGTGAGGGAGCGCTCATATCAATGAGCCGCATCAATCACATCCTCATCCCACAATCCCACCATTCAAGAATCTCCAAATTTACAACAAAAAAGATCTATTTTTCTGACCACCGATTGGTTATGGTGCAGTTAGCACCAACCCAATCCCACACACAGGCGTAACATTGGAGAAAGCTTCACCCAGAAAGTATAAAATTTCCCAAGATATCCGACTGGGTTGAACATGAGGCCACGAACCCAGAATTCACAACCCCATTCATATCAGATCCCATCAAAACCTGAGAAAAATTCCAAAACCAAACTAATAAATAAAACTCACAATCTCACCTCCTGTAAGTACACTGCCTAAACAACCACAATCAAGTACACCTTGTTGGAACTGGACCACCTTTCCAACACCCCAAAGTCTGGCTATAGCCCCAACTGGTGGCACAAATGGGTGGAAATATTCGCCCACCTAAACGCCCTCATCTTTAAACATCAGCACTGAATTAAAGTATTGAGAAAAAGTAAGTTCATAATAGAAGGAAAACTTGCTCAATATAAATCTTCCACAAATTCCACTCCTGCAGCAACCAGCCTGCATTCACACAGGTCCAAAAAGATGATGGCACCGTTGCAACTTACCCAGCGGAGGTCAAGGAGGAAGTACATCGCTACTACATTAAACTATATTGCAACACCACAACTGACCCCCCAAAAATTGAAAAAATTATACATACCACTGGAATACAAGGCGCACCACCGGACTATAACCTCCTAAATCTATTCCTGCAGGAGGAGATCTGGGACACAGTCCGTGGTGCACCACATAGGAAATGACCAGGGCCTGCTGAGATACCCTACGAATTTTACAAGAAATATTTCAAACAAATCGCCCCCTCCTCTTAGCATCAATGAGCCAGTGCCTGCTGGAGACGCGCCTCCTTACTGGTGGCCAGAAATCCTATAGTCATAACTCTGTTTAAGAAGGGCGACAAACTGGACCTGGCCAACTGGCGCCCAATTGCACTCTCTAACACTGATATAAAACTACTAACAAAACTTTTAGCAACAAGATAAGGCACAATAACCTTCAAAGTTTTGTCACCCAATCAATTTGGGTTCATACTATGGCGCTCCATCTGGACCAAAATACACTCTGTCATTAACATATGTCAGTCTGAAGCAACTGGAGCCCTTGTATTCCTAGACTAGGAGAAGGCATATGACTGCGTTAGTTGGCCGTACCTGAAGGAATGACTAAGCGCCTTCAAACTCCCACTCAGGCTCATAAAGTGGGCGATGAGCCCTACAGAATCCGCATCCATGGCTGTATCAGCCCTGGATTTTTAATTGACAAGATCACACCACGCAGAGGGCTCAAACAAGGGGACCACCTCAGCCCATTGCTGTATAATTTCAGCTTTGATCCACTTCTTCGAATTGATGATTCATGCCTCATGGGCATAACCGCACAAGCCAGCCACCAATCAAGATAATAGCCTTTTCAGATGACTGCGTGACAGGTATAGATAACAACAAAGATGCCTGACAGATGGAACGCACCCTAGAGGAGTATTCCATTGTGAGTAATGTGTCGCTCAACAAAGAGAAAACAGAAATAATCCTTCTAGTAAAGTACATTAACAACTGGGCCACAACACCCAAATCTCGCAGCCCCCACAAAGAAACAACCCACTCATCCTACCCTTCTCATCACCTCCTACAACCAGCCCTGTCCGCCACCTGGGTATATGGCTGGAAGCAGGGGGTATGTCAATGAGACAATTGAGAACAATCTACTACAGCGGGTATCCAACTGCGTCGTTTCCCTCAAGGGAAGATCCCCAGGACTAACAGGGCGAGTAACAGTTACCAACTCACTCATCCTCCCAATGCGGTGGTTCCCTGCACATGCAATCTCCTTCTCACTTAAATTCATATCCTCAATCCGTGCACTTAACCAGGGAAGTTTGTGGCCTGGATCCCGGCCACCTGTACAGGTGGAAACACTCTTCAATCCACGCTTTAGCGGAGGCATGGACCTAATAGACTTTGAGGTCCATGCCAACCGTATATTGGGCACCTGGATAAAGGAAGTCCTATCCTAGACCTCCCACAACAACATTGGTCTAGAGCGGCGAGGGCCAACTTTGAACAGGCGCTCAAAACATCCAACTCACACAACCCATCCAGGCTGCTCACATACCTTGCAAACTTCCCCAATGCAGCGGGCTTACATGGAACCCCCCTCACTATAAACGCCTTCTATGCACCAGTCAGTAAATGGGGTGGAACGTCACTCTCACAGGCATTAGCCAGGGAAGGGGAAGGCCCTGAGCTCATTTAACGCTAAGGAAACCAGAGGAACACCCTCAGAGGGACACACACAGCGTGACCCTATTCATCATGAGAATCGACTATCTAGATGTTTTAGGCATCCCATATGATCTCACAACATATAAGGCAATATGGAGACTAACACAATATCCGCTCCTCCAGTCAAGGGTAAGAGATAACACCTGGCGTTGCCTCAGAAGAACCTACAGAACAGCAGATCGCTACAACACTCTTCATGCAACGTGCACAGTATATGGAGGGGATGGCACCCTGCACCACCGCCTAGAAGCATGCCCCCCATCTAGAGCCATATGGCGGGAAGTTGCACGTCTGTTAAGAACCCAAAATGACCAAAAGCTGTCAATCTCCAGAAGCCTCCTCTCACTCCAACTTGAATCCCCCAATACCACCCACACTCTGCTCCCTGATAGTCGCCATTGCAATGTGGACAATCCACACCATGATACTCGATGCTTAAAGGGAAATGTGCCCACCATCCATGGGACAATCGGCAGATTTCAACTACACCTACTAGAAAACTTTTAAGCCTGGATTTACGGATACATATGCTGAAGCAACAAAAACTTGTTGAATCATGGTTCTAAGTCCTGTTTCAGAGTACAGACCCCTTCTTCCACAGCTGGTCCATAACATGAGATACTCTCTTCAGAGTAAGGCATTAAACTCCCCTATAACTGCCAGTACCGGCTGGCAACAGGGGTAGCTCATATACCCTGGGGGGCCTAATTCTTACTATACTTCACCTCCCCCTATCCCATTACATATATCAGTATTGTCCGTCCCCTGGTCGTCTTAACTCAGTTAAATAAAATATAGGTTAGTGAGCATGCAATGCCAAGTAGAACTTCATGGCTCCTCATGATCAGGAACCTTGAAGTCCTTTTAAATTAAGTCTAGTTCTTTCTCCCATTGTTCTCCATCAGCGTTTTACTCAAGTCTGCATTGATCAGAGTCACTCTTTTCATAGTTCAGAAAGCTGAATGTATATTATAAAAAGCGTCTTATCAATTCCTGTGCACATGATAATTCTTGATATTAATTTCTCAATAGTGCCATTAGTTGCAGATTACATTAAAAGAGTTTGAGAGTTGGCTTGTTAAGATTTAATTTGGAGTCAGAAATCTTTATTTTTTTGCTTCAAATCATGACAACACTAACCTTCCACCATATATTCACTGGAAAGTATTCAATAAATACTTGTGCCTATATCTAATAAATATCAATTTGAGACTATTTTTATAAAGTTCCTGTTTTCCAAGCATCTATCCTGATACATATTGACTGTTAATTTGTGCAAAAATACTGTGATATAAAATTTGACGCCAAAACACCAGATCAAACAATATGATTTGATGTGCAAATGAGAAGATGCTTTAGAACAAATGGGGATCAAGCTTGAGCCTGGTTGGCCTGTTCCTTTTCAGGTTTAAGATGATGTTGGAGGATTAAATGGGGTGGTTTTTTTGCATGACTCACCAAGAGAGTGGATTGGGTGGGAGTTAACAGCAATTTACCCCAGTTTGTAGTCACTGTTGCAGTTTCAGAATCGGGATTATTAGTAATAGGTCAGTGGCCAAAGGAAGGAATTTTTTAGAATAATTAAAAAAAAAAAGACAAATCTTCCAAAGTTGATGACCTGAACATAAAAAATGATCTGGTGGTGCAGTGATATGAGCACACGGGGAGATTTTCTGGGCAATGTTGGGATGATGAAAAGTAATGGTGACATTTAAATTAGGTGCAGCAAAGTGTTCTACACTGAAAGGAAAGGTGAATTTGAGAATGGGGTTGATGTCTGTTGGGTTTCTGGGTAATGTGATTGTTGGCCAGTCCTTCTAAGGCTAAAAGGTTATTAGTCTTTGTAGCATCAAAAATTTTCTTATTAGTAAATCGTCATTAAGGTATATAAAGCTCTTTAGCTCATATTATCGATGGTTTACCACTAAGGCAAATGCACTTTGGCAGGATTGTTGTTAATATGATGGAACTTGACCTAAATTAGTAGGCTTAAAGTTTAAGTGAACCCTAACTGTTATAAAAATATATATGAAAGTAGAAATTATTTTATCATATATTTTAATAGCACTATTTCTAGTGCTAAAAGAACAAAAGATATAAGAAATGTGAGAAATGCTCAACATAAAACCTGTTGGAACTGGAAATAGATCATGGTTTAATGCCCTAGACCTTTTACATGAAAAGAGAACAATCAAAAAATTAAGTTGTTCATAGGGTAAGGTAAAATTATGGATAAGTTGAGTTAAGACTTAGTTAAAGCCTTAATTTTACATATAAGATTAATATAGATAGGGAAAAAAGTCTTATCTTATCAATTAGTGAATTGAGAGGCGATTTATTTTAAATTTATTTTGGTCTTGAATTCAGAGTTATTACTTAAAAACTCTCTGTGCTTTAAAAACTAAAGTTAATAATAATTGGTCATAGGCACAATAGGTATTAATCAATATATATTTTTTAAATTGATTTAAATTTTAATATTTTAGGAAACCTAAAGTTATAATTTTATCTAAACTATGGAAAAGCCTAACAGAGCCCCCCTATAATCCTCAAATGGGGTGACCATGATTTTGAAAGAGTTGGCTAGCCTTGATAGGATCCCAAACTACCAGAGTTGGGATGAGGGTGATAAACCAGAGCAGTTGGGTAGATGTTTGCCTGGCGAGCATGAGATGTGTCTCAGACTCATAATTTAAAGGAAGTAGGTGGTATGACATATCTTTTCATTGACACAAGTTCTAAAACTGTTTGCTTTGATGTGCTGCACTTTGCTAAGGTCTGAATCATGTATACTGACATGCATTGGCGCATATTGACTAATATGAAGTCATTAGATCTTTCATCAAGATATGGACCAGGATCTTGGGTGTGTTTAAAAGCCTAATGTGCTGAAAAAAACTGAAACAGACCAAAGGCTATCAGATTGTTATCATCAGAATGGAGTATATATAATAGCTAAAATTCATATAAGTAGATGTCTAATCACACATATTTCATCAATACCCTGGCAGAATAAGATGACATTTGAGCTTCTCCTCCAGAAGAGGGAAGGTTGTGCCTCTTCCCTTGGTAAAAAACTGATATTGGTCAGCAATAATCTGGGGTGTAACTTTGGTGAGGAATTTGTAGGTGCAAACTTAAGGCAGTGCATGTGTACAATGTGCAAGGCCAAAGTAAAATTTATGTTCTTGTCAGGTTGCATACAGGATAGAGATGGACAGGTTAAAGATCTCTGGAATAGGGCATTACACTCTATTAGGGCATAGTGTTAATTTAGTGATTTGAAAAGCAGGTTAAAGCCAGGTGCTATAAACCCTTTACCCCAGGGTGATAGCCTTTTTGTCATTAGTGATGAGGTTATGCCCTCAAATGTTACAGACAAGTTCAATGGGTACAAGACTTAGTCTCTGAGTTGGGTTAAAGCCTTTCATTAGTAGTAAAATTGTAAGGAGAGTATCTGTAACGCTCCAGTTCCAGTAGAGGCTGTGAGCGAGGGCTCAAACCAAAGCTGTGGAACACTCCACTGAGGTAAGGGTAAACAAGGCACCGCCTAGAAGGACAGTTTACATGAGGGTCCATTCAATGATGGCATGCATTTAGCTAAATTGACCTCGTGGAGGTTGGCAAACTGGGCTCATAAATGCTCATAGAAAGAGTAAACCTAACAATAAATTTATTTATGGAAGCCAACCAACATGGTAAGTTGGTATTAAGGATCATAATTAAACTATGGGGAGAGCCATTAATCTGCAAGAGCAGTGCTAAGCCTAAGCAAACCAATAGGCACACACTACCATCAGGCTTGACATTAAAAACTCAAGCTGGTTTGAACTTGAGTGACCAAATTGCAATTGGATCCTAACGATTTAATGTTATTGTAAGTAGAACTGGTTTTGAAACCCCATTCTCCAAGCAATCAAATCAAACTGTCTTTATTTGTAATGCGGAAGGTGCGTTTTAACGCCCTGGCTGTAACGCAGGGCCAAGCGTCATGCACATCCCCAGGACCAACCTGAACATATCTTGCCTACACCCAGCTCTGTTTTAAAAAATTTAAGTCAGAAGGCTTTGCAACTTGACCTTTTTGGCATCCTGACATCCAGCCTTGTCCTTGCAGTCTGTGCCCTCAATCATGTCATGTAGCCATGACATTTTCCTCTCATCCTTTTAGGGCTCCACTTCCCCCTCCAGGGGCTTTTTCCACCCTCTGCGGAAAAGTTCTTGTGGGCTGGGGCCAACTTTATGGCGGAGATGGCTTTCTTTTGCCTGGTTCCTGCAGTCTCAGGGAAACGCTCATGCCAAAAAACTTCAATAAGATCTTGGGCATGTACGCAGTCACATTTGGTACTGAATTGTTCTCCGCTGCATCAAATCCCTTCCATGATACAAGATATTCAAGTCATCTTCTTACATGGCAGGAGGCTACAATCTCCTTCACTCCCCATCTAGCGCCCCATCACAAAAAAAGCCTCTGGAGTCTCTAGTGTGGGCCCTCAAACAACGTCAGATTACTTTCATGAAAGATGGCGAAGATCTGGAATAATGCTGGAAGATCTAGCTGGTATGAGGCGTGGCCCACCTTTCTGACAATACGGTAGTTTTATCCTCTCTGGTCCCATTTTTTACATGGTTTCTTGATTAGGATGTTTTTAGCATCAAGCATCTTAGAGATCCCCTTCTTATACACCAGACCAACTTGTCTCTTACCATCAGCATTCTCCTTGTAAGCTTGCATGGCCTGCATCCAGATTGGTGTTTACCTCTTGGTGTATTTTCTTGATAGTTTTTGCGAATTTCACCGCTTCCACCTTGGATCCACAACTGGGATTCATGTTGAAGTGGGATTGATCTATAGGTAGCGAAGAAGGGGGAACAACTAATTGATACACATTGGGCAATCATTATAGCTAAATTGGTCTATGAGGAGATGGGGAACCCAATCCAAAAGATTTGTAGCCGTTTAACACCGCAGGAACTGTTCCAAGCACTGGTTCACTCATTCAGTCTGTCCATCTGATTGGTGTGATAGGCATTGGAATGTCAGGGGCGAATATGAAGAGTTTTACACAACTCTTCCTAAAAGACAAAGGTAAACTTGGGACCACAATCGTTAATTATATCCTGGGGCACCCCATGAGTGAAAACACATGAGATACAAAGAGCCTAGCCATCTCAGCCGCGGCTATTGTGGTTCTACAGGGGATAAAGTGGACGAACTTTTTAAAACGATCCACCTCTACCATGGTGGCATAGTAGCCATCAGACGCAGGTAACTCCACAATAAATCCACCAAATAGGGAAGTCCAAGGCCCTTCAGCCTTTTGAACTGGTACCAGCAACCCTGCAAGTGGATGACGATTTAGCTTCATTAGGGTGCAAACCATGCACTCCTTACAATACCTGGCAACTTGCACAGCTAACTTTTCCAAATTAAAGTGTGGCGGATCAGCTCCAGAGTTTTCGCCTTCCTAGTGAGGTCAATGGTGGTTCCGCCATGATGGTCCCAGACTAAATCAGGCGAAGAGGTCCGGTGGGAACCCATAGGCGTCCCTGTAACCACACCATATCTTCCTTAATGTGGTAACCCCTGGTGATATCTTCCTAATTTAACTTGTCTTAGAGAGGACCATAGTATATTCTTCTGACAAGGTCTGTGAAAGTACCACCTTTCTAAACATACCATATTCCTCTGCAATTTCCAGAGAAGCAAGCGCTGACCTGTGGGTCATGAGGGAGGTATGTTGGGACTCAATTTTACCCAACGAAATAAAAAGTGGGTGTTGTGCACCTCTACCTCCTTTGGATCTGGAAACAATGCAGGTTTTGGCTTAAAGCATCTGCCAAACCATTATCCTGGCCCTTTGTAAACTATAAAAGTAAATAAGGTGGGTTGACCTTAGGATAAATATACCACACCAAGTTTTTTAGCAATCACGGCTTTTGAACTTGTGTTGAACAAAACCTGCACTAGAGTGGAAGCAGAAATCACCCTGACAGGCTAACCACCATTCCCTTTGTAAACTATAAGAAAACACAAATTGGGCCAGAGTCTCATGCCAGCAAGTTTGCTGTGGGGCAAGGACGTGAGCAGCGCGGTAGTACAAAAAGGTATAGTGATCTGTAAATACACAGAAGGGTTGGGATGAGCCATGCAAGTGATGACGCCAATAATTCAGCGCCGCAACCACTGCTAATAGCTCCTTGTTATAAACAGCATAGTTTAACTAAAGCAGAGACATCTTCTGAGAAAAATTTCCCATTTTATGCTTTACTCTATCTTCACATACTTGTAATAAGGCAGCCGATATGGCGAAGATGGAGGCATCAGAAGCCACTAAAAATTCTTTTTTGGTATCTACATGGTGAAGGACGGACGTGGAAAATAGGGTGCACTTTATCGCTTGGAAGGCATTTAGCAAAACTAGGGACCACTGGATAACTTTTGCCCCACTTTCCTTATACAAAGGCGCTTTCACCTCAGAAATATTTAGTGTGAATTTCTTAAAAAACGTACACATCCCCCAAAACTTTTCATTTCCTTGACCAAAGTTGGAGTGGCCACACATGAATCGCCTTATCCCTATCTGGAGTTATCATGTGGCCTTGGTCAAACATGATGTTGCCCAGGAAGGTGCCCTGGGATTTAAAGACCTCACACTTACTGACTTGTAGCGTAAGGTTGGCTGCACTTAAACTCTCCACCACTTGCTACAGGTGTATTTCATGGGACTCTTGATCAGTATAAAACAACAGAATATCATCCATGTAGGCCACCATGCACACACCCAACAGGTCCCCCAAGGACGCGTCTATGCGACGTTATAATATAGCAGGTGCATTTTTTGGTCCAAAGGGCATAATGAAAATGAAAAACCCTTTTCTAATTCAGAACGCGGTGAGCCACTCCTAGATCATCTTAATCAAGATCTGATTGAATGCATTTGAGAAATCCAGTTTAAAAAAAACTTGGGATTTCTACACATAGCAAGCAATATGAGAGTCCAATGGAATGGGATGCAAATCTTTTACAGTGACATTGTTTAAATTCCCATAATCTACGCATGGCTTAGAGTACCATCAGATCTCTCCACAAAAAAAGTGGGGAGCATACTGGAGAGGTAAGCTGAAATATTGTTCCTTTGGCTAACTGCTCCTTAACCCACACATCTAAAGCTGTATCCCGTACAGTCAAGGGTAAATGGGAGAATATATATGCACCAGTTCAACGGTGAGTTTGAACTTGCAATCAAACTCTGAATGGGCTGGTAGTACATTGACTAAAGTCGCATCAAATGAAGATTTCAGTTCCTCAAGATAGGAAAGTTAAGAGTACCTCCAGAGAGGGCTTAGCTACGGAGTAAGTTGGGTGTGTGGACTTTGGGCTATTGGGGCAAATCAACATGAGAGTTAGCCTTAGACAAGGGGACAGCTAATTTAAAAACATTCTTTAAAGTTAAAGACAAGGTATTGTCTTTCAAGTTGGTTCTGACGTCAAACTTTCGCCATTACTCACCTCCCATGCTAATGGGGTACAAGAGCTTTTGATAGCTTAGAAGCGGTCAGCCAAATGATATTTGCCAACTTGATAGCCCACTAATCCTAGAACCTTCAACGTGGTAATATCTTAGAAATCCCTCACCTACCATAGAACTTTTAAGTAGTTTAACTCAAGGTTTTAGTCCAGGTCTTTGTCAATAAAATTCTCAGAGTCTCCTTTATCCGCCAAAATAGCTGTTCTGATCTTCCCAAGGGATGTAAGGGTATCAATCAAAAAAAATATCTAGGTATTCTTTATTCAAAGTAGAAAATGTCAACACCTCACCAGAAAACTCCTCATCAGGCATAAGCATGCCCCCCATGGTAAGTCTTTGCATAAAATATGGTGAGAAATAATTGGCCACTCTCACTACTGAAGACACATATCCCACCATATCTTCAGCAATTGAAAAACATTTTTTTATTTTAAAAGGAGCCCCTTTTCCACCCACTTTATTCTGAAGATCATGGTAGGGGTCAACGTGGGTTTTATGAGGTAATGTGGTACACAGAAATAGGGTCTTTGTTAAAGCTGCCAGTGTGACAATTTAGTCCAATTTTTGTATATGATTTGAATTATAGAAATCAATCTTTAGGCGTCATTAACCCCATATCTGCTCCAATGACCAGTTGTACATTGTTATCCAGAGCCATCAACACCAAGCCCTTTATCAGTGTTCCAACATGCAATGCGAAAACATGGTGCAAAGAAAAAACGTTTTGGTTGATTTGTTTACATTAAATTGAGGGCTAGACTCTACAGGATCATTGAATTCCGCCAAGATAGGGAGGAATTTGGTGGGGTGCTCTGCCCTGTTTGATGGAAAACCATAGTCTTAAGCTTCATACTTGTAGTTCCGCCATGGGTGACATCATAGCAATGGAATTAACTGGGACATTTAATTTAGTTTTTGAGTTGGATCCCTGCTCGCCTTCAAATTTCATAAAAAACAAAGGAATGGAAGGATGATATTCCTCCTTTTAGAGGCGCTCATGAGTTTTTTAAGCCCATATCTATAGTGGCTGCCACAGGTGAAACCATGACGGTCAAATTACTTAACCCCTTGCGAGTTGGGATGGGGAATTTTAAAAAAGCTTCAATCAGATGATTGAATCTAGCAGGGGAAGCATGGAACACTCTAAGTGCCCATTGCAGACATCCAAAGCAGCATAGAAAAATGACATTCAGGATATTATGGACACAGGTAAGCCCAAGACACATGGAGATTCATGAAAATAAGGATACCCAAAACGTCCAACTCCCCAGTACACAACTGACCCACGGAAAAAATTTTTAAGTGGCAGAACAGGGTTGCTCTGCCCCCAAGGGTCACTCTAAACACTTAATAAACTCTAACACCCACAACACAGAATTATACATATAAAATACCCAGGCTGGTGCCAAGTGTAGAATCTGACACAGACACACAACTCCTGGAGGAGGAGAATCAGGGCTGGTTTTATTATAGATTGAAGAAATGTTTGGAAACTTGGAAGCCCAAACACTTGGGCCTTGAACGGTCCATACCCACCATGCACTCACCAAAAGGGCGGAAGTTGCACTGCGAGCAGTAAAAAGAAGAAAATCTGACTGGAGCACTGCCACCAAGAATGATACAACCATGGACAAGAACGACATAATCACGGTTCACATCTAGAGCCCATATACCACTATAAAGGCCTTCCACTTTTAATATGTCTTGGCGAGACCAAAAGTAAGGTTGGCATACTAGTAAGGAGCATATCTGTAACACTCCAGTTCCAGTAGAGGCATTGTGCGAGGGCCCAACCCACTGCTAAGGAATACTCCACTGAGTAAGGTAAATAAAGCACCGCCTAGAAGTCCAGTGCACATAAGGGTCCACACAAGGGTGGTACACATTTGGTAAAATTGGACCTCTTGAAAGTCAGCAAACTGGACTAAATAATGCACATAGAAAACATAAACTAAAGGGAATTTTATTCAAGCAAGTAGATTAACAAGGTAAGTTGGTCTTAAGGATCATAATTAAACTATAGGGGAGGGCATTAATCTGCAAGAGCGGGGCTAATCCTTAGAAAACCAATAGGCGCACACTACCATCAGGCTTGATATTATAACTCAAGCTGGTTTGAACTTGAGTGATCAAATTGCAATTGGATTCTAACGCTTTAATGTTATTGTAAGTAGAACTGGTTTTGAAACCCCATTCTCCAAGCAACCAAATCGAACTGTCTTTATTTGTAATGTAGAAGGTGCGTTTTAACGCCCTGGCTGTAACGCAGGGCCATCACACACATCCCCAGGACCAACCTGGACATATCTCGCCTGCACCAAGCATTGTTCTAAGGTATGTCTCAAACCAGAAGGCCTTGTGACTCGAACCTTTTGGCCTCCTGACGCCCAGAATTGTCCTAGAAGTCTGTGCCTCAATATGTCATGTAGCCATGACAATTATACTTAAGCTGTTATTGACTTTGAGATGCTGCGTTATCTTTTACAAACTTAGATTTGAGTTTAGTTTTTATTGCTTTTATTTGATTAATTGTGTGAAAGGATGAGAGAAAATCAACCCAGAAGATGTCATCACCAAAACCTATAAGGTTCTAGGGTTATGGAGGCTACAACTTTGGACATTCAGTAGCTTATAAAGTTATAAATGAAAGGCTAAAGGCAGTTGAAAATAGAGACAGATCTTTTGGTGGGACCTTGTAAGTAGTGGGTGTGCAGAACGCTTTGCAGAGAAAAGTGGAAACTAGCTTTATATCTGGGAGTATCCCAAACAGCAGCATTTATGATAATGCAGCAGGCTGAAGGGCACCTTGGATTTTTTTCATGATGGGTGCATGCAATTTTGTCCTACAAATGTCTGTTTACGGAAAAATGACCTGCCTCATTAGGCAGAAAAGTCACTGTGATCTTTCAAGTGTTAATCCTAAGGTAACGGAGTCATGAATTTACCAAGTTTAGTGCCTTTGGTCAAAAATTACATGATGAGGAAAGCTTTTAACAGAGGGCGATAGGCGGTAAAGAATTGTTGAGGGAAGCGCCAAGAGGTGGCGGCTTGGTAATATATGCCAGGTCATTACAGCGATGTCTTATTTGGTAATATGTATGAAATTAACCGGTGGCAAATAGTATTAGTTAGAATATAAGTTTAATAGTGAAATTTTCCTGATCAACTAAATTTTTAAAGTCCAAGCTTAATCCATGTGACAGTTTTTCATTTGGTTAGGTTTTGATTTTAGATGCTATCTTTACTTAGCTTTTTATCTAACATTGAGGTTTCTAGGCTTGCTATTTTAAGATCTAAATTGGGAAGCTTAGTGTTAAACTTTATCAGATATTTAAAATTTTTTGGTTGAGTTCTTAAAAAATCTTGTTAGAGAGGCTTAGAATTTTAGGCTCCAATGTCAAATCTATTTTCGCATAGGGGCCATTTATTGGTTATGTTTATTGGGTTAATCATTGAATCAGCCTGGTTTTAATCTGGCTGATTTCTGAGTAGTTTAGTCCTAATTGTCTGGATAGAATACCGCAATTTGAAATTGGGTTAATGATTATTTGTCAGCACACAAAACTATCTTGATCTATTAGTGTGTAAGGGTTGTTGACTCCTTATTGTCACTAATTTTACCTAAATTGTTAGCTAAAAATTAAATATATAAAAAATTTTGATAAATAAATAAAAATATTAAAGAGATTAAATTTTGAGTTTATAGGCCTCATCTCAGCTTGCCCAAGCATATTGTTTGGATTATTGTCAGCCTTAGCAGAGGAAAACAAAAAGAGATGCAAATGAATCTATTATGACTGGTACAATGTTGTTGTCAGAACAGCGAGGAGTCTCAGTGCAAAGAAACAAGAGGTGTGTGGATGCTTCTTGTTTGGCTGTTCTATTTTCATTGTTTGAACAGCGAGGAGCTTTGGTGAAGAGAAGCAAAACTGGCGTAAAACCATTTAATTTAACTGTTCTGATTCTATCATCAGAACAACAAGGAGCTTTGACACAGGGAAGCAAAAAGGGCGCGGAGAATGCTAATTTGGCTATTCCATCGTTGAAACAGCAAGGATCCTTGGCACCAGGAAATGAGACAGGTGTGGAGCGTTTGGTTTAGCCAATATAATTTTCTTATTAATATTATTGGTAAAGTTATCTTGCTTACTCCAGAATAGCTTTAGTTTCTCCTTACAGTGGATGATAGCATCAAGTGTTATGAGATAGGGGGCTGGTGTTTACCTTTATGGTTTGATTTAAAGAATGCACTAATACCTCAACCTCTAAAGTCTTTTTTAATTCCTTGACATTATGGTAGGTAGCTGTCCAATCAATAGATTCTGTTTTTATTTGAGAAATATTTACTAAGCTATATATAGGATCTGGGTAAGTTTGTAGTTCTTTTAATCTATCAGCTTTTAGAATGATTGGCCATG
Source organism: Massospora cicadina (assembly GCA_022478985.1). NCBI lineage: Eukaryota > Fungi > Entomophthoromycota > Entomophthoromycetes > Entomophthorales > Entomophthoraceae > Massospora > Massospora cicadina. The sequence continues at coordinate 91,656 of JAKSZP010015808.1, forward strand.
TTAATCTTATTAAAGAATGAGAATTTTTGCTTATTTGATCTCTTTGTATCGATGGGTTGGGACCATCTAGTACTAAAAAGTGAGCTCTTTGATGTACACTATTATTGTAATTGCGGTTATTCAAGTTTTCAAAGCTTTGTCTTTTCTGGATAGTCTCAGAAGCACCTGTCAGAAAGTATAAGTGTTGGTTTTTCTTTAATATGTGTTTGTTGGTAGCTGCTTTTTTAGAACCTATAAGATTATTAGTCTTTATAGCATCAGCATTATTCTCAATCAAATAAATTAATCACTAAAGTAGATATATAGCTCTTTGACTCTTTTAAGAGGGATAACACATCACTAAGGCAAATACACTTTGGCAAGATGGTTGATAAGTTGATGAAACTTAACCATTATTAGTAGGCTCAGAGATTTTGATTGAATGTTTTGCTTAATATAAAAACTATATATTTAAACGTAAAATTATTTATAAATTTTTAATTAGCACTATTTTAGTGCTAATTGAATTTTTTGATATAAGTAACGATGAGCGTAAAACTTGTTTGAATTGAAAATGAATCAGGTTTCACTACCTTAGATTTTTATAAATGATAAAGGGAAACGACCAACAGATAAAGCTGTTCATAAATATAGGAATAAAGATAGGGATGTTGTGAGATAAGGTTGAATTAAAGTCTTGTTTCTCACATAGAAAGATTAATAGCTTAAATAGGGAAAATAGCCCTATCTTCTGGTTATTGGATCACTTGAGAGGCGATTTATCCTAGGTTTATTTGATCATAAATTCGGCGTTATTACTGGAAATCACTAGTGCTTTAAAACCTAATTTTCTAGTAATTTGGTTCCTAGTCTCAATAGAGTATTATTTAATTTATAAATATAGATGTATGTATATATTAATAATTTTTGAAGCCTAAAAGTTGAGTCTTCACCTAAACTAGGGCAAAGTCTGACAATGCCATAGTCTGAAATCCTTGACATCAACTCTTCATACAGATCATTATTGTGAGGTGTGAGAGGAAGTTAGAAAAGCTCACCACCTATGTATTGTCAATGATCAGGTGAGTGTAAGTTATGAAAATTGGTTAATTTAAAAAAAGAATACATCACCACTTTAGTAGCGTCTTTTTTAAAAGGGAAAACTGGCGTTAAAATAGCCCTCAAAAGGATGAAAGTCAATAAAGCCAGCTGGCACAAAAATTGGCAGCGTAAAGATTGATTGTTTCTTTGTTGATGTACAGGAATAAACACGTTGTTGACTCAGAGGCAAAAGCAGATGTTGGATCAAGGGCGGGTGATAGGGGGAGGGTGTTTTAGGTGTACTTTTGCAAAGTGAAGAGCTAAGTACTTGGGGAAACATAGCGGCTGATTGAATTCAGTGGACTGGATGAACCAGTCTGAATTCATGTTGTAAAGCGGCAACTGCACAGGTTTGATATTTTTATTAAAAATAAATGTTTCCTATTGAAGCCAATATTTGTGATCTGAGACAAGAAATGGTTCAGCCATAAACTAACAATGAATTTTAAATCTACTAGAAAAGGCTAGTAATAAAAAACATAATTGTTTTAATGAAAGCGAATTGAGATATAAATTGATGACCAGTGGCAATCAGATGACAGCCTATCAATATATTTAGCAAAGATTTCTTAAAGCCTACTCAACATAGTCATAGACTTATAAAATAAAGTTATGTTACTTAATTAAGCTTTTTTGAATGTAAAAAGTTGTAGCATTTGTTCCCGCAAGTTTTAGTAACATTAAATGTTATTTGGGATTGAATCTGATAATAAAAGAAAGTCTAATCATCAAGATAGCTAAGATTAATCTAATTGTTCAAATTAGAAGCTAAGTTTGAACTTACCATTTTTAATGTTCAAACATAATCAAACCTGTTCAATTTACTAGCATCTGCGCCTAGCTAGATAAAACACTAGTTTTGGAAAATATTAGAAAAAGCACAATCTTGTTTGGAAGCCTAACACATCCCCCAGCTCAACCAAATTATCTTCTTCCAAAATGTATATTGTTACTAAAAGCTCCTCCTCAGGGCAGCAGTATAATATTTGCAGTTCTTTATTAATTAATTATCATTAACAATATGCAGAGAGGTCATGATACAATCCCTTTACCCTCCAAGAGGCGTCAGAAAAATATACAGTATTTATTACCAAAGAAATTGATGGCACAACCCTTAAACAAAACAGTTAGCATTTATTAATTGATTAAAGTCATTAAGCCAAATAATAAATACCTAAAATATAGTATTAATCAATTATATTATGAAAAAGTGTTTTGTTTTCAATTTTTTGATATTTAACTACATGCTTTTAGAATTTTAGCATGAACTATATTTTATATGCGTTATTTGAGAGATCCTTAAGGAATAGGCATCTAATGCTGACGTATTTATGACCTTAAATGATTCTACATAGATCTATAAACTTGATCTTTTTTCTAAAGCCTTGAGTGTCACAAATACTAATTTTGTTGCCAACTTAAGCCAGAAGAGCTGGTCAATTTGAGTCTTCAGATTTTTTAGCTCAACTTTCTGAATGATAGTATTGATGTAGGCTGAGGATTATAGCCCAATTGAAACTTTTCTCAGACTTTCTGAATACTATAAAGGCGTCATTTCCAAACTCATAGCAATAGAAGAATATAATATTTAGGACAAACATGCCCAATGTCTTCAAAGTTTTTATTGGGATTATGGGTGCATTACTATGGATCCCTTTGTATAATATTGGCCAGGTGACCTGAAGCCTGAGGGTATAGTTAAATACCTTTTGCTTTTTTATAATCAAAAAGTCTTTATACCATATACTATGTCTGGTGAGGCAATTCCAATTAAATTACAATTTTATCTTAAAATTGAGAAAAGGAGAAAAAAAGAAAAGTTTATTTTGCTTAGAAACGAAATTATAAGGGAGCTATATGAGGGTACACAATCCATCTTCATGCATACTAAGCCAAGATCTATTTTATCATCTCCTAATTTGAATTCATTCGCCTCATAGATTGGGTTTGATCCCAATTTTAGGGATGGAATTTTGTCAGGAATTATCCACAATAATAGTTGCAGCTTTCTGTACATTTAGGTTTGAATCCCGTTTTACAACTCATCCAAATTTGAAGATTCAGGCAGAAATCCTAACACCACTCTTATCTAGATCTTGGCACAGTGGGAAAATGGACAGAGAAAGCAACTATGTACTCGGTTTACTACAGTACCTTGGACAACCTCTACAATTGAGTGTTTGTTGCCCCATCTATATATGACTATGTAAGGCTATGACCAGTTGGTACCCAATTTGGTGTCATGACCTCCAGGCTGGTGGTGGTAAAAAAGGACTAGGTCACCCAGTTGGAAGCTTTGTAGGGGGTCATGCTTATCATTAAAGTGAGCTGTTTCTCTATTGGTTGTAGAGGACTGGTTTTTAGAAGTCAGGTCCTGAAGTCAGATAATTTCATTGGCAATACTTCGCATAGTGACTTTCAGGGGCTTTGGGGGATGCTTGGTCAAGAATTATACTGTAATTTATAAGGCAAATGGGGATTTATGCCATACAACGCTTGGAATGGCGACATCTTAATTATTTGATGATAGCTGATTCTATAGGCCAGAATTGCACTAGGTAAATATAGGGGCCAGTGAAGGGGGTCAGTCATAGCCAATTTCTGGAGGGTTGCAGTTAAGGTGCCATTTGCCCTCTCTACCATTCCATTGGGTGCAGTATGGTAAGGGGTGGAGAATACCTGTGTGTTTCCCATCAGTTTGGCTAAATCTTTCACCAGCGTCAAATTGTAAATTTTGCCCATTATTGGAAAGAATCAGGTAGGGCACCCATGTTGGGTGATAATCTGATTATGCAAATATATGGCAGTAGCCTTTGCTGAAGCTGAGGGTAGAGATACTGCTTAGATTCACTTATTAAATGGTCCACGGCTAAAGGAGGAACCAATGTCCATAAGAGATTTTAGGGAGAGGCCCCACAACATCAATGCTAATAGTATGGAATGGTTCACAGGGTGGGACCACTAGATGTTGAGATCAGGGGATTAGGTTCAGCTTGACTTTTACATACCACTCAAGACTCTATATATCCTGGATTAGGACAAGCATTTCTTCCCAGTAACTTTGAGTCTTAAGCCACTGGTATTTTTTCCAAATTCCCCATGGTTGACTTGCTGATGTCCTTCAAATATGACGTCAGTTCAAGCTGAAGGTCGTACATAGGGCACCCACTTTTTTGCCACCAGCTTGCACAATTGTCCGTTCTTGACTTGTAAATTTGCCAACTCCTTTCTAGTTCCTTTTGAAAAATCAAGGATTCATCCTTCCATAAATGTGGTTGGGTTATGATGTTGTAGAGTCAATCATCTTCAGAGTCTTTTAAAGTTAATATGGGAAGCCAAGATAGGCAATCCGCATTTTTGTGGATAGGCCCTGGTTGGTGGATAATAGAAAGGTCATATTTTGAAGTTTTAACGCTCATCAGGATAATCTCCCATTCAGATCCTTCATTTGCTGCAGCCATTGTAAGGAAGCATGATCAGTAATGATGGTGAAATGCTTCCCATATAAATAAAGTCAGAAATTCTTTATAGCCAGTAGGACTGCCAAGCATTCACATTCCATAATGCTATAATTGCACTTTCTTTGAATAATGCATTGCTATAGTAGGCAATAGGATGGTCCACTAAGTTTTCATCATGTTGAGATAATATATATACAATGGCAATATCGCTAGCATCAGTAAAGAGAAGAAAAGGTTTATCAAAATTTGGGTGAATAAGTACTGGCAAGTGGGAGAGAGAGACTTGTAGCAGATCAAAGGCCTGTTGTTGCTCTTCTTTCCACTGGAAGGGTATCCCTTTCTTCAGTAAACACAAGAGGCTCGAGATGTCTGCAAAGTGGGGGATAAATTAACAATAATATCACACCATCCCTAAGAAAACTTGTACGTCTCGTAGGGATTTAGAGGGGTCATCTTAGCAATGGTCAAAACATTGTTGTCCATTGGGGATATTCCAGCTTTACTGACCTTATGGCCCAAAAAATCCATCTCAATCTGAAAGAAAGAGAATTTTGACAGTTTTAGTTTTACTGAGGCTTGTCATAACCACCAGAAAACTTGTCTGAGATGATCTATGTGCTCAGTAAAAGTTCTGAAAAAATGTTAATATTGTTGAGATAAACTAGCACTCAGTAGCGTTTTAAATCACCTAGGAGTCCGTCCTTGGCGCGTTGGAAGGTAGCAAGGGCGTTACACAACCCCTGCTGCATTTGAGTGGGCTCAAATAATCCTTCACTTGTGATAAGAATGCATTTCCTGATCTTCTGGGGACAAGCTACTTGCCAGTACCTACTGGCGTGATCCATAGCTGAAAAATAGTGGGACCCTGACATCAAACGTAAGGAATCATCTATACATATCAATGGATAGCTATAACTTCATGTGATAGAATTGAGGCGGCAATAATCCATGACAACACAATGGCTACCATCCTTCTTCCAAATTAATAAGAGTGGGGAAGCCCATGGGCTCTAGGAAGGCACTAATAAGCCAAACTTCAACAGTTGCTGTAGTTCTAAGGCCAATTGAGGTTCCTCCACTTTGGATTTTTGGTACAACCAGGATTTGAATGGAGGAGTGAGCCTCAGTTTCAATTTAATAAATTACCTGAGACAATTTCCCATATTCACTTGGTCCTAAGAAAAAAATCGCCATACTCCTCAAGGATGTATTCAACATTCTGGCGTTGTAAGGGGTGAGATCATCTCCAATTATATTTTCAACCAGAGCTATGGTGGGTAGGGGATCAAATCCTAAATTCTGTAATGAGTTAAAGCAACTCAAATCAGCAATATTCTCAATGGCATAGTTTTACATAAGCAATAGGGGCATGCTGATAGACTTGGAAGGTATGATTCTATAAATTTTCTAATAAGATAGAGATTGATTTCCCATGGGCGGGATCCAAAATCTTTGGAAAGGTCAATGCTTCCTTGATGGAATGGTTTGGGTGTCCAATTAGCTCCAAATCTTGATTAGGAGGGATGTGGATCATGATCCCCATACCACAATCACTTGTGAGCCAGAGGGTATTGTAATAGGATGGGGGCATACAGAGGGATCCCATCTTTGGCGTCCACAGCCTCAGGGGTAACTTAGTTTTTCCCCTAGGACTTGGTATATCAACTTTGCAAATGGAGGACGGGTATTTGAGATGGCATGTCCTTTTTTTAAGGGCTCCTTTACTTTTAATGGGGAGTTAAAATATTAACAGGATCCAATACCCTAGTAGGGACAGGTACTTTTCCTTATGGTTAATGATACAATTGAATTTCGCATCATTTGGACCCCAATAAGCAACTCTTAGGTATCATTTTCTAGTGCAATGGCAGGGGCAGTAATTAATAGTTCCCTGAATTGAAGGGGTAAAGCAGAATACGCTCCAATCGCCTTAGTACACTGGCTACCTGCCATCCCATATAAAGCTTTGTAAATCAAGTACAGAGCCATTTTTATCTTTTGGATAGGTCAGGAGGAGATAACATTAACGGAGAACTGGTGTCAATTATCGCCAGGACTTTAACCTTATGTATGACTACCTTGACTCAAACCAACAAAGATCTAAACTTGGAGTTAACAGCTAGTAGACTGACATTAGGAATTTTCAGCAAAGCAAGTGAGGATTTGCTGCATCCAAGCTCGGGGCTGTTCAATGCATTGAAAACTTTTATCTTCCAATGCTTGGCTTTCCATAGAAAAGTTGACTGCCAAGATTTGTTTGGGTAAATGACCAACATAAAAGTAAGAAGGCCGGAGATTTTTATTTCCTTGACTAGAAAAAGGTACTATCAACTTCCACAGGGGCAGCTAACACAAAACAACCTGAAGTGCTTGGATACAGCTAGTACTAGAACAAGGGTCTTGAGGCACTTGATTTTTGTCAGCATAGGTAGCCTCTTGCCCTATACTGATCTTTTGCCGCCTTACATTGGAGTATGCGACAAAAGTCCTCAGTGTGGTTGGTTCTTTTGCAATGGGTGCAGTATAATTCAGGAGTAGGCGAGTTGGGGGGTGTAACCGCTATATTTGTGGCCAAGGCTTAAAATGAGGGGCCCAGTGGGTTTGAGTAGGTCAGCCAGAAGCTCCAAAATAGCTTCTTTGATATGGAGGATAGGCGTCAAATTAGACTTCACTGCTTTAAGATAAAGTAGAATGTTTGAAATATTTTTAAACGTTGAAAATGAAGCAGCAATAGCGTCATATGAAATAGATGTTTACTGGTGACAAGTGTTTGAGCCTCAAGGTAAAAATGGTTAGCAAACTCAGTGATAGTTTCTCCCCAATAAAGGCTTATTCCCATAAAAGTTTGCTTTTTGGTTGGATAAAGTTAATTCGCTAAATTGCAGAACTAAGGCAGTCTTGGCGTCATCCCAAGTCTGGCAATGTCATTAGGTGAGGTACTATAATGTCTTGAGCTACATGAATAAGACAGTTAGTCAGGTTCTTGAGCTGTTGGGTATCAGTGGCTTCTTTCATAGCACTTTCATAGCAAAATAGGAAAGAGAAGATACTCCAGTCACCTGGGATGTACTTCTCTTTGAAAGACGGTTTGAATGTTCCATTAAGGGGTTAATTAAAATGACGTGGACTGACACCAGGGGGACGTTTTCACCCAAAGAGGAACTAATGTCGCTGGAAGATTCTTAAGGGTGGAGGGCATCCACTTTATTTTGTAAGGCGTTGATATCTTTGTTATTGAATCCACCAAATCATGGGCAGCGCAAAGGGCCAGTTTTTGGTGATGAGAGGGGTTAACTGCCAAAGTTTACTTTCAAGCATGGTAGTTGCATCTCAAAGCTTGAGTTGGTGTGCTCAAGGGTTAGAATCATTTTCTTTATTCCATGAATCATAGTAAGTAATTTGGCCAAGAGTTTAAGGCGTTTATGTCTAAAGAGGGATCTGATGCCAAATCCTTCTTATCCATTGTTGCTTTGCTTTCTTGTTTTTATTTTTATAATTTCACCACAAACTCAAGGTGTACCTGGCAGGGAGCATCAAGTTTTTGTCAGGATCATGGGTGTGTTAACACGGATCCCTTTGATAATTATTGGCCAGGTGACCCAAAGCCTGAGTTGTTGCTTTTTTTGGATAGAATACCTTTTGCTTTTTTGTGATCATAAATGTTTTTATTTCAGATACTATTTTGGGAGAGGCAATTCCAATAAATTATAATTTTATCTTAAAATTGAGAAAAGAAGAAAAAATAAAATCGTTTTTCTTAGAAATGAAATTATAAGGGAGATTTGTGATGATACTCTATCCATCTTCATGCATACTAAGCCAAGATCTATTTTCACCTCCTATTTGGATTCATTCGCTCATAGATTAATTTTGAGCCATGATTTTAGGGCTGTATTTACATGGAGAATTATTCCCAATAATAGTTGCAGCTTTCTGGACAGTTCAGGTTAAAATCCCATCATCCAAATCATCTAAATCTCTGGTTTGGGTTCAATATTGTTGTACAACTCATCCAAATTAAAGATTCAGGATAGGAATCCTGACAGTATTTTAATGGTGATTTATTATTGGACATTTGATAACTTAAGTTATAGGTAAATGTTGCTAACAGTAAATAATCTGCTCAGCTGAAAGGGTTTCTAGCTACAATTTTTTTCAAAGTAGTGGCTAGAATATCATATATCTTTTCAATCATTACACTTGTTTCTGGATGGTAAGTCTTCATCAGTATTCCTCATATTCCAAAACTTGTTTAGTCTTTATAAGATGTGCGTTGTGAAGTTACTTCCATTATCTGTTAAAAATATCTTGAGGCCAATTATGCCAAAAATTATAAAATACATTATAAACTTGGAAGAACTGCTTGCATCTTCTTTATCTAAGCGCGCATTTCTACCCAACAAGTCAAGTTATTGATAGCCACAATATTGTATTGTCTTTTTAAGTACTCATGGTCAATGACCCTATTACAACAATGGATATAGTGTGCCAAGCAATTTCAGGCTTCACTGGTCAGAAAATAGTTTAGATTTTTATACTGCTTTGTGCCTGACATATCAAACAACAAGCAAGAGTTTCCACAATGCAAAATTAAGGGATTTCCAATAGTAATCCTGATAAAAAACCTAAAATGTTTTTTGTAGGTTTCTTTTCAGTTAACAAATGAGCTGCATTTTATTTACATTTATTAAGAAGGCTTTTAAAATATTAAGGATTATTACCCAACAATAATATAATAGCTGTCCTTTGAAATCTTTTGTTTTTCTATCACTTTCTTAAAGCTTTTCTGATCTTTCAGTAATTTATTCTACAACACTTCCAGTGATTATATTCTTATACAGCTCATCTGTCTTGCTTTAAGTGACTAAAGTTGTTGGCAAACATAATAACAATCTGCATTCTGATGTACAGTTATAGAGCAATGTACAATCTCAAATTTGTATAATTGCAATTTAAGGCCCAATGGGTCAATCTCCCAGTCAAATCATTTAAAATGTGAAGACATTTCAGTGAAATGTGGTCTGTTACCACCTTGAAATGTAACCTGTTGGTATAAAGTCTGAGCTATTTACAAACATATATAACTGCAAGACATACACGCTCTGTCACAGTTTAATTACGTTCCTGTTTGCTCAAAATTTGTCTTACATACACTACATGGGTTTCATTGCCATTTCAACCACCTGACTTAAATATGACACTAATTGCAGTTAAAGACACATTTTTTTGTTGATGATAAAAAATTAAAATTTTGGAATTACAATATTATTTCAGTCATTATATACAGCCTAAGTACCTCAAAAGGATTCTGGACTTCCTCATTCCATTTGAAGCCTTTCTTGGGATCCTTTAAAATCTATAAAACGGCCTCAGCAATGGATACAAAATTCTTAGTCAGTGATGGTAGTACATGACCATTCCAAAGAATAATTTAATGTCCCAGTATATTTATTGGTCTTGAAATGGCCCAAGTTGCCTCAACTTTAGGTTTTAGGGCCGTAATCCCTCAAAACATATATTAAAACCAAAATATGTGATTTCTTTCTTAAAAAGGTGACATTTCTTAGGCTTCATCTTGTGATTGAATGCAGATAGTCACTTAAAACTCTTTCAAATTTTTAGGTGATATGTAAATATGCAATTAAGTTCATTGATTTCATCTAGGTATATTAGCGCGCACCACAATTTTAAGGTCACCTAACATAGCATCCTATGCTTTTATAAATTATACATAATGTTGCAAAGACCTTACAGCATTAGCAACAGTTGATATAATATATGAGCAGGAATGATTTTAATTTTTCTTGATCCTCATTTAATAGATAAAATTAATAGTAGCTTGATATAAAATCCATTGCTGAAAAGAAATGATCCCCTTCTAGGCAATCCAAAGCATTATCTATGCATGGCAATGGATATTGAGTCCTTCTTTGTTATTTTATTTGGCTGATGGTAATCAATAACTACTCTATCAGATCTATCTTTCTTCTTATAAATCAAATTTGGGATTGTCCAAGGGGCTGAAGATGGAACTAGTAATCCATGTTCAAGTAGTTTGTTAAATTTCCAGCAACTATAGATGAACTTGCTTGCAATTATCAGATACTTTCATTAAAAGCAGCGCTTGATCCTCAACTCTGACCTTATGATAAATTTCTTTGGCACATCCAAGATCTAATCATCTTGTCTGGACACCTTGGAATATTTACCAAATAATTAAAGGAACTTATCTTTCTGTTCTTTAAATTTCACAGTAATATTTCTCTATCATGTGCAGCAAAAATTGCTTAGTTTAAGGGTCATCTGTTAGACCCATTTCACTTAGTTGACCAAAGTCATGGAATGATTAAAATTTCTAGTTGGGATCAAGTGGTCATATGCTAAAACTTGATTAATTCTATTTCTATTGGCCTAATTAATAAGTTGAAACCCTGAACCTAAATTTTATTATAGTTAGAGATCCAAATCCCAGTCATGACATATGGTTTTGTTCTAGATTTATTCCATAGTGCCTTGATTTTGGCATAATGATAATAGAAAATTCTAAGGTAAAGCCAGTTCCAACAATTTACTGCTTAGAGTATAAAAAAATTGGCTTTTGCACCCTCAAAGGAATTCCAAAACAATCACATTTTTGATCAGGCAGGTTTTGGAGCGTGGACCAGTCTAATGATACTTTAAGATGATCCACTCACATACGCTAGATTAATAAACTTATTCCTACAGCTTAGGAGTAGATCATTTTTTTACTATAAAAAAAAGGTTGCTTAAATTTTTTTCAAGTTTTTTTAAATCACAGTTAACCTCATGCTATTGCATTAACTCAGTGCTAATCAATATTTCATAAATTTTGGTTTAGTAAAGAAATTGTGGTGCAGTAACAATAAGCCATACAAACTGTAAAAGTTAAGTACTTTAGGCACCCTTAGAAGTTGTAATTTGTAGGCCTGCAGTCCTGAAACCCATAAAATGGTCTAGATCTGGTTCAAGTCTTAATTGTGTACCAACTTTATAGAAATAATGTTAAATTGGAGCCCCACTGTCAATAATTGCTCAGACTCTTACTCATTTTGAAAAAGGTCTGCATATGTACATTATAAATATTAAAATAATGTTAAATTGCAATATAACAGCATTGTTGGCAGATAACAAGTGTTTTAAAAAATCTTTTTCTATTGGGAGATTTTTGTTCTTTTTGATAGTAGTCATCAGATTTAGTATATTGACAGTTTCTAGGTTAATGCTGTTCTGATCCATGTTCATTTTCTTGAGCTGGAGCTGCTTCACATAAGGCCATGTCACTTATCATCTATGGGCTCAGTTATCTTGTTAGACCATATAGAACTTAAGCATAGATGGAATGTATGACTGAACTTTATCTAATCTGACTGATCTTTTCCCTGATAAGCCACTTGATTCATCTTGTCATTAGGTATAGATATGTTGATATTGTTCTTTATTTTTTGCTCTGCATAACTTTGCAATGTGGCCATCTATGCCACATTGATGACAGATGAATTGAACTTTCTTTCAGAATTATTTTTCATGTATTGAGAAGTTTTGTAACTAAGATAAGGTTTATCAAAGGTTGTTTCACAGAATTGTAGTAATTCAATTATCTTTGAAGTCTTTGTATTTAATTAAAGCTAAAATTATGGCCTGTATATTTTTTATAAGGACAAAGTGCCAACTCCATTGCAATCAATTCATTAAAATCATCTAGTGCTCCCACCCCCTTGAAAATTGATCTTTTTATAAAAACTACCAACAAAAGCATTTATGGGTTTATTACCTTATAACTGAATACACATAAATTCTTGCTTTCTAGTTTGCATGCACTCTGATCTGTCAAACTTGCTTATATTATCATCTTTTGCCTCACTGTAAAGTCCAATTGTTAGATACTAAATTAGGTAAGACAAGATTATGGTTCCCATATTTATTCAAGTAATTATAGCAATTGCCTTCAAATGATCACCACATTTCACCATAGTCATTTCAAAAAGTTTAGTAGATGCTGAAATATATATTTCTTAAAATTTAGGCAATTTTGGAGTTGGTCTGAACTCTTCAATTACAAGGGAATTTTTGCCAGTAGTTTTAATCTGTCTTGAGGATTTATTTGGCTTTGAAGATGGTTGGCAAATTCCCTCAGTGTGTCATTTTGGAATAGCAGTCAATAAACTAAAGACTTTAGAGTGCCTTCATGGATGAATCCATAAATTATTGTTAGCAGATGAGTAGCTGATAAATATTCAATTCCATCATCTCTCAAGAGACTTTTACTTTTTTTCAAGATGAATAACCACGCTGAATTTTTCCTCACTGTTTCTTAAATTCAACTTACAGTTTTAAGCGCTTGTCTTATAACGCCTTAATCAGTTGACACATTTTGTCAGCTTTTCTCCAAAAGTTAAACAAACATAATCTAAACATGAATTACAAAAATTTTTGTAGGTGCCCATGTCTCAAATTGGGAATTTCTATTATATATTTTTCATCTCATCATCATAAAACCACACACAAAAAACCACAGTTTAGATTCTTTCTTGTAGTGAGCACCACTTGTTGTAAAGTGGTGACTGCACAGGTTCAAGGGATTTGATTAAATTATCTATTTATGCGTCCTATTTGAAGACAGGAAGTGCAATATTAACAATAATAGTTCAGCCAAACAAACAATGGAAAATAAAACTACTAGAAAAATCTAGTAATGAAAACAAAGATGTTTTATTGAATGAGATTCGGGGTATAAATAGGTGACCAGGTGCAATCAAATGCCTACCTATCTTATAGCATAAATTTTTTATAGAAGTACTTAAAATTTAATCATCAACTTATACCAATTGTTATGCTAATAAATCAGAACTTGCTTTGGAATGCTTAAAAGTTGCTGCAATTGCACCCACAAGTTTTAGTAACATAAAAAGTATCGAGAGTTAGGGGTGGAAGGCAAGTCGGTAGGGCGTACGGCTACCAGCCTGAAGGTTGCGGGTTCGATTCCTGCCCTTCGCACATCGATCGGGGTGCCAGCCAAAGGAAGCTATTGGCGGTTAGTAAGTCTAATAACACGAAAACCTTACCCATGATGTAACCAGAAAAATTTGAGTCCCGATCCGGAGGTGGAAAAAACTTTCTTCGACGGAGTTGACCCTGTTCAGGTTTCATGTCGTTTCTTTCTTTTGGTAATGCCTGTCCCCTGGTCAGCTTGCCTCGGTTAAATAAAAATAATAAAAATAAAAAGTATTGAGAGTTGCACCCAATACATTAAGTCTGTTCTTTTTAATAGTGAAGGTTGAATGTTGAACAAAATAGGAGCTAAATCAGAACTTTCCATCTAGAAGTCTAGTAACATTTGCAACTAGTTAAATTAATAGGCAACCTCGCTTGACTAGGTTAAAACATTTTTTAGAACAATTATAAAAGAATAAGTCAGTTATAATCCCAACAATGCATTCATGGAAGATTAGAAAATGCTAGGAAGGCTTTGACATTGCTCCAAAATTTAAGCAGCATGAGTTGGGCTGAGGACATCAATGAATTGGTGGCGCAGCTAGCTTAAATAGGATATATACTCTCATTAAAGTTTTTTTGAAAGTGTTATCAGGCGGAAAGAAAAGTTAATGAGTATTTTACCCTTATAACTGAGTAAAAATTCATCACTTCTCTTTGTTATAAGTTAAACTCATATTATAATTTAACCAACTTTATATCCTTACTAAGAAATAATAAAATAAAGTGCTTAATCTAAAATTATAAAGAATATCTCGTGATTATATATCTGATTTTATGCCTAGATATTGCCATAGTACTATGCTTGAAATTTTACTTGTATTATGTAAAAGATACAAAGATCTAATGCTATGATATAAATAATCAATATTATGTATATTATAAGACAAAAACTACTAAATAAGTATTACTCTTTAATACTTAAAGTCGCTAACTATTGCTATGTAACGTTCTACTACTAATTTAGAGATATAGCTTTAAAGTAAATTATGAAAAAATTACTTATAACATATATAAATTATTAAACAAAGTTATACAATATAATCATCTTGTTAAATCAAGATCATATAAAATAAAGAATATAGGAAATGGTGTCATATTCATTAGTGCATATGACTAGCTTCCTGTAGGCAAATATTCAAATATTAATGACTGCATATCATCAGATCTCCAGTCCATGGACTCCTTTTGGTTGATTAAGCATAAGATTAGCCAGTGATATTATAGATATGAAGAAATGTTAAATTTTTAAGCCAAAGCAAGCTGAAAATTTTTCCAACTTAAGTGTTAACCAATTTATTGGATGAACATTATTTAAGTAACCTTTATATCTATCTTAAAGATTTTTGGTAGAGGTCCATACCCTGGCAGCCTGCCCTAATAAACTCTTAAATAATTGGAATTTATAACATTTTATATGCGTTAAGATATATATACATATATGAGATTTTATCTAAAACTGTGAAAGTATCTATATTGTGTGTGTCTATAAGAGTTTATAACAACTAGATAAATTTTATAATAGGTTTTACAATTATAGTTGTTAAAAGTTACAATTTTCATCATATAAAAACTCCCTTAAAAAGGAAAAAACCTTTGGTCAACTTTAATGTAAGTTTTTGTATGTGACATAAATAATGGAGATGTTTCTATCATGTCTCAAATTAGAATTTGTGCATATAAATGTCCATTGAAGAATATCTAAAAAAGTTAAAACAATATGATCTCTATCAGTAAAACTTTGAGTAAAACTAATTCAGTTCATAATCTTATCAAGAGCACAATCACAACCAATAATGGTTAAAGAATCTATATTCACTTGAACTAAAGGATATTTGATATGATACTCATATTATGTGGTTTTTATAGTTTAACAAATAGCTAATATTACTAGTTCACTATGTCCCTTCTTACTATGTATTATTCTCTTATAATTGTTAATCAGTTAAATATTTTTCAGCAACTAACATTGGTGGTTTGTAATACTTATAGAATTTAGATGTGCCAAATGATGCTTTAGTTCTCTCTTGGATCTCAAATTACATCAAATAATATTAGTGGTGCAGTTTAATTTTATATAAAACATTATCAGTTTGTCTCAAAGAATTTTTGTAGCTATTCATTATTTTAGTAGTTGATTGCAGTTTGGGTAGCAACCTAGATCTTTTTGGTTTTTTTGTCACCTTTGAATATATGATTGCAAGAACTTAACAACTCTTGAATTTTCTGTTATATATTAAATTTATTGCGGGGAAGGCCGACCATGGGATGGACACTTCTGAATATGACTCAGACAAGACAAAATTCAGTACCAGGTGAGGCACCCCAGAGAAGCGATGCTATCTCTTGTTGCCAGCGGGAACGCCACTTATGGGAAGGGGAGGGAATGTGTGTAGGGGCGTAGCCACTATTGAGCACGTGTGGAGGAAGGGGTCTGATTTGATGAACCAGACTGGGAACCAGGAGGAGACCAGCTGCCAGCGACGTGGTGGGAGATATCCAAACATCCACGCTTGAAAGTGATCCACCAAATGAGACCGGAATCTGTGGACAGCTTCAGGGAGGGTGGGGATGGATCCGGCGATGGCATCCAAGACAATCGTGTGGATAGTCCACATGGCGATTGCAACCACCAGAGCACGAAGGGAGGGTGGGAGGGGGAGGCCATTGATGAAGCAAACATATCTCTTGACAGACTGAAGGGATGTGTTTGATCCTGGCCTAGCAGACGTTGGACTTCACGCCATATTACTTTAGAGGTGGGACACTTCTCCAGGCGGTGAAACAGCGTTCCATACTGGCCACACATGACACAGGATGAATGTAAAGCATTAGAGCGCTCAGCTGTACAATACACCCGCCTCAGGCAGCGCCACACATGGGAATGGACTTGAGGCTGCAACAGAGGATGGTGTGCATATTTCCAGATAGTCTTCTGGGTCTCTGTGGAATAAGGGATGTCCATCATGTCCAGGTAGTCCACCCTGGATAGGACTTGGGGTTGAATGGGGATCACGCCATCATGGATGGGTAGCCCCTGTACCTCTTGTGTGAACTGAGGAGAGGGGCGGCCTCTTTGGGTTGTATGTCCACTAATACGAATTCTCCACTCTGCGCTTCGCATGGAGAGTAGGATTCGTTTGTAGTGGGTTTTGGTCCTGTGAGGACCTGTGGCTGATGTGTGTGATGCGAGGTATTTCATCAGGGAGTGGGGGTTTGATGGATTGTTGAGGCCCAAGGCTCAGGAGAAGTTGGAGCGGGCTGCGCGGGACCAGTGTTGGGATGGGAGTGTAGGAGCAGTGATGGCCGCAATCCAGGTGCCTAGGATCTTGGCGGCATGGGCTTTGAAGTCAAGTAGGCCCATGCCACCATGATGATGAGGGCCAAACATGACCTCTAGCCGTACTGGTGGAGGGCGGCCTGACTAAAGCCAACCTTGTAGCAAAGCATACAGGGATTTGAAGAAGCTTGGGGAGAAGGGGATGGCGTGGGCTCCAAACCAGACTTTGGATAGGAGCATAGAGTTGGCAAGAACAACCCTGCCAGTGAGGGTAGTAGGGTGGGCTCTGAGAGAGGCGATTCGCTTCGTCACATTGTCCAGTATATGGCCCTCCATTACTGCTGACGCGTATCCTCCTGCCTCCAACCACACGCCCAGATGGCGTACCGGTCCTATGGTAGGTCGCGGCACAAAGGGGAGCACCAGTGGAGCGGTGTGTTTTGAGTTAGTAAGGCGTGGACTTGGGCGAGCAGCTGGGCTGGGTTGGGAACTACTTGCTGGGGCCCAGCAGTTCTGAAACCGACCAAGGAGGATGATTTCGGTTTTGGAGGCGTTCAGTGCCGCGTTGCTTACCCGGGAATATTCCTGGATGAGGGCTTCAAGCGCGCATGCATCTTTATTATTAGACACCCCCACCACGCAATCATCTGCAAATGCCATCATCTTGACTGGGGTTTGGCCTGGCACATGGACCCCAGTGAGTTGGGCATTCACATTTCGCAGTAGTGGGTCAAGGCTGAAGTTGTATAAGAGTGGGCTCAGGGGGTCCCCTTGTCGCAGGCCCCTTTGAGGATGGACTACATCCATTAGGAAACCTGGGCCGCGCACAGCCATTGTTGCAGATTCTGTGAGCAGCATCACCCAGTTAATGAAGCGGGGAGGTAGGCGGAATTGTTGGAGGCAGGCCCTAAGGTATTCCCAGTTTACTCTATCATAGGCCTTTTGTTGGTCCAAGAATACAAGTGCCCCAGAGGCTGTGGACTGACACACATCAGCCACAGAGTGCACGTTATCCCAAATCGACCTTCTGGGGATGAAACCGCATTGTTCTGGAGAGATGGTGGCAGATGCTACAGTCCCTAAACGGTTAGCCATGACCTTTGTTAAAATTTTGGTGTCTGTGTTTGTTATAGAAATGGGGCGCCAGTTGGCTAAGTCTAGCCTATCCCCTTTCTTGAAGAGTGTGACTGTAAAAGCCTCATGTCCTCCTGGTAGGAGGCGCGTTTCCAACAGGCTTTGGTTGAGTGAGGCTAGCAGCAATGGGGATATGTATTTAAAATATTTTTTGTAGAACTCATATGGAATGCCATCTGGGCCTGGGCATTTTTGGTTTGGTGCACCGCGAATGGTAGTCCATAATTCGTTCAGAGTAATTTAATCATTATTTCTGGGTATCGGAAAACAGTGCAGATATGAGCTCTGTCAAGAAATTCCGCCATTTTGGCTGGCTGAATTGGTTCAGCTCGGTATAACTTGGAGTAATATCTTTGCATTTTGATTGCCATTTCGGCCAGTGTGTCCATGATAGAATTATCTGATCTTCACACCTGTGTGCAGGCCATGCTCTGGCGTGGTGCAAAATTTTTTTTGAAGAAGTATGCAGTGCACTTGTCGCCTTTAGTGATGCGTGTGGCCCTGTATTGGACACAAACCCGATGTTTGTGTTGCCTTTCAAGTGCGTTGAGGTGGGCTGCTGCCTCCGCCCACTTCTGGCCCCATGCAGGGCTATATCCTGAGGCTGGAATGTTGGACTCCATGTAGGCCAATTCCACCAGCGCACGCGATATAACTGCCGATGTGGCTCGTGAGCGTCTGGATTAGAGATGGCAATAGTGGCGGATGGTGTCTTTTTTGAAAGTTGCCCATGTGGAAATGGGGTCCACACAAAATGGTGCAACAAACAATTTTGCCAAAGTTGCCTCTTCCACTCACGTGGAAAATCCTGGCAACGCAAGCTCTGGGGGGCAGATTTTGCACCAATGTGGGGCCTTTGCAACTGTGACGGGTAAGTGGCATGTTATTGAGACCAGTCGGTGGTCAGAGAATTCCATTTTTGTTGTTTTGAAGTGGGAGATGTGGGGTTGGAATTTCGCCGGCGCTAGAATAAGGTCAATGTGGGTCATGGACCTTAATTGGCCATTGTGGATGTGGGGAGACATCATGTTTTTGAGCAGTGGGGCATGTCGCAGCAGCGCATCCATTAACCCAAGGGTGGCTTTTAGAATGCATAGTTCTACGTGACCCTGTGGGGCGTGGGGTGAGGGTGGCCACCGGTCCATTGGTGAGGTTAGCCAACAGTTTATGTCGCCAATTAGGAAAGAATCGGGGGGTAGCGGGAGGGATTTGACTGACGAGAAAAATTACTGACGCTCTTGTGCACTGTTTGGGGCGTAAATGTTGACAATTGTGTGTACAACATTGGCCCATGAGAAGGTGACAACGAGCACTCAGTCATTTAGGAATGTTTCTGAAGATGTAAATTTGAAAAAAATTGTTTTTCTGAATTAGCACCCCACAGTGCTTCGACCAAAAGGATAGGGATGGTAGGAGCATTGTTTTCCAAGCATCCTCGGAACCTCGTGGACAGTGGGTTTCCTGGATGGCCAGGATATCCACGGGTAAATTATTTTGTAAAAAACTCAGTTTCCTAGCCCGGGACGGGGAGGCCTTGAGTCCGGCAATATTCAGCATCCCTAGAGTGAAGGTTTCCCCCATCGCACCTTATGTGCGAGGGGTGGGCCCCTGGCCCACCAGCCTCTTCCAGGTCCCCACGGGCTTTCACAGCAGCGTGGGTATTAGCAGCAACGCTATCAGGGTTTTTGTTAATTTTTGCAGAAAGAGTCACGTTGGCTTTGGCCTTCGCTTTTTGTTTTCCCGACGTTGGACGAATTTTTTGCGGTGCAGATAAGTTCGGTGCACCGTCGAGTGGGGCAAAAAAACTTTTTTCAGTTGGGATAGGTCCCAAGTCAGTTTCAACCGGGGCTTAGGTGCAGCGATTGGGTGAGATCGAATCTCCCATCGGATCCTCAGATTGAGTGGCCCGTTCAGCTTGGGCCTCCCAATCTGATTGGGTGATGGATTCCCGAGTTGCTTCTGCCGTGAAGGTCTCCATGTCCTCCTGGCTTTGTGAGTGTGGGATGGTGGTGGTGACCTTGGCTGCTTCCTTGGCCACAGTCCTATGGGCCTGCTTGGCCTTCTTCCGCTCCTGCGGGGAGATGGGCTTTACCAATAGGTAGCAGCCTTGTGCTCCCCACGGGAAAGCCTCTTTGGTGCTTGCGGTTGGTTTGTAGTGCGCCTCTCCGCTGGCCATGGCCGCCGAGGGGTGCTCTTGGAATGTAACGCCCTCTTTAATGGGGCATGCATGTGCCTTATGGCCAAACGCATCACAGTGGGTGCAAATGGGGGGCGCGCTGTCCACGGTTACCCGGAATGGGTGGGTGGTGTGCCCTGCGATGTCAATAAAGGTGGAGTGTGGGATCTGGGTTAGGTCCTTCACAATCTCCTCAGTTGGGGTCAGAACTGCGATGGCTTTGCCAGTGCACAGGTGTGGCATCAGCATGAAACGTTGCATTTTGAAAGATTGTATTTCGCCATATATGGCGAGACCATCTTTCAGGTGTTGCTCCAAAATGTCATGTTTTACCGTAGTAGGCAAAAAGTCAAACATGAGGAAAATTTGGTTTGATTTTGTCCATCTGGTGCATTTAGTTTCGATGACCCATTGCCCTTTGGGGAGGTCGACCACTATGTGCACCACTGCAGCCTCATCTGCTGCTAATTTGCTTTCAAAACCTAGGTCCATCCAACCACGTGACATGGAGTGAGGTGCAACATACACCGCGGTCAGGAAAATTTTGTGTACATCTTCACAAAATTTTTCCCATAGGGCCGTTTTTTGGATGTCCAGATACACACAGACTCCAAATTCCACCGACAAAAGTGGCTGGGAATGTGGCATATTGATGTACTGGTTGCACCGTGCTTGCCACATGAGTATCTTCAGGGAAATTGTGACCGCCGGTTTTTTTAGATTTTTTTCTATTCCGCTGGATTCTCCGGGGCGTTTTTGAACGTTAGAGGCCGCGGGCCTTCCGCCTGCTCCTCTTGCCTTGCTTGCCCAACTGCTCCCAGACATGGGCGCAGACTAATCCCCTCTATGAGATTATCAAACTAGATTTAGTCTTGAATTGAATGGGTTGCAAAAGTGTTTGCAACGAGAAAGAAAAGTCACTAACAAAAGTAGGTTATATAAGATAATTTTCTGTTATATATAGTATATCATAATATACAAAATGTTAAAAGCCATGTTTCTACTAAACTTACTATACTCTCTTGTAATAATTTAGTGTTAGTATCAGGATATGTATTTCTAAAGTTATATAAGAAATTAAAGCCTAAAATAGGTTCCTTAGACTCAATAACAGGGTATTAGATATTCTATTTTTATAGCATCCAAATACTGATGTAATTGTAAAAGTGTAACTCTTATTCTATGCACAAAAATGGGATGTCAAGCCATAAATCTAGCTGAAATGAGTAAGCATAAACTCCAATATCATTTACATATATGAAGATGACTAAATTTTTTTTAATGCAACCATAAGAAGGAAATAAATTGTTTAATCAAACTTTAGATCATTGGGTTTTTAAACCTTATCTTAGGGTGCCAATGAAAATCAATTTTCTAAATTTTCTCCGCCCATTTTAATTTTTATATATGATTTAACCTAAGTTGTACTGCTTTTGATGTAAATATTGTTAGTACATAATTTTATTTTTGAGTTAGACTATCTAAAAGCTATCATTTTAAACAAATTTATATTTAAACTGCAATAAGATGACGATGATTTCTTACTACATATGAAAACTTAGTTTTAATAGATGTTGAGTTATGCAGACTATAGTTCATAAGAGCCAGTGAACTCTAATTAAACCACTATATCTGAACTGTTAATTGTGCTGATAGATCAGCTAATAAAAAACTCCTAGTTTATTACATGATCATTAAAGTCTAGTGGTCATGCTAGACTATAACTAAAAAGATTCAAGATTCTTTTAGGAAAGTGATAGTTGATGGAAAAATCTAAAATAGGACCCCTAAGTTACCCTTAGGTGAATCTAAAATTTAGGGGAAAGAGATTGATGTAAGTTTTTCCAAGTCACAAGCTTAAAAAAGGATGATCCTTTCAAAGTAAAATCAAATTTCTACACAAAACTGTGTTCTCTTTTTAATACTTCAATGTTTAAAAAATTAAAGAAGAAATTACTAAGTTGTAGTTATATATCTGTTGCAAAATTTATTAATGGACATATTTTACGTTTGTGGTTGCTTAAATATATTTTACTTAGCCAAAGTTGAATTGTATCATTTTATAAGTCCTATCTTAATATTAAAATATACTAGGCTTATCTTAAAATTTTTTTTCATAATATTTCAGCACTTATAAAAATGATTTTTGTGCCAACAAAATTGGTGCTTTTTTGCCAAGTTTCTAAATTTGCACATGAAGCACATATAATAACTCAGAAAATAATGGGTCCCTAATAAACAAGTCTCACATATTACTAGATAAAAAACTCTTCATCTTTGTGTTATCTTTACAATATTAACCTTTAATTAAATAGGTTTATATAGAAAGTAAGTCTCAGGAGGTTGAATAAGGTAAAGTTCTGTGGAGAAGAAGCCAAAAGACTAAACAGTGGGCTAGGAGAAGGAAGCAATGTCCTAATTGATCAATAATATGTTTCCAGATAAACTTTTATAAAAAATGCATACCAAAATGACAAGTAAAAGGAGAAATAGACCCTGCGAATTGATAAGGTTTGGGTAGGGTCCAAATTGAACATGAACAAAATGGTGCACCGCAGAATTTGGCATGATATCAAAAGAGTGGGTTTCATGCTTGTCAAAATGGCTGAGGGGCCATAACTATATACCTAATCCAACAATTTAAAGAAAGGATTACAGACAAGTACTTATAAAAAGGGGACCAATATGTAATACAATTTTCCAAAGAAAACCTTTATTTTTAGTGTTAAAGTAAACTATCTTTTTAATAGCAAAAATCATTTCATTATGATTTAAAGTTTTATGGGCGAATTTTGACAGCAAAGCATTTATATAAATCTGATGCATGATAGTATTTGCTTCTCAACAAAAGTAAAGTTTTCCAAACTTGGTCAAACTCAAATACCTCAAAAAATATAAACTTTTATAAACGATTGTATCCCAATTTTCATAATTTTATTATTTGTTTCAGTACTGACAGGCAGAGCTAAAACCAAATTACACTAATGACATTGGAGAGGCCGCTGATATTTTTTAGGGGCCCTCTCCTTGATCTTTGAGTTTTGCCAGATTTTGATTTTAATATATGGTTAACGCCAGGCAAATGTCACTAGTTGTGACATCATTTTCTGCTATTGGATATGGTTACATTCTTCCAGAGGAGACATTGACCAAGAAAAATTTCTTGTGGGGTTAGGCAGCTTTAAAACTACCATCAAGGCTTGAAATGCAAGACCTACAGCGTAAGGGGGCCTTTTTTGGAATTTGTGGATAATCTCTTGGGCGTTAGAGCAGTTTATGTGATATAACTAGCTGTTCTCAGTTTATTGTAGTCATTCCAGGACTCTAAGTACTGAAGACGATGTTGAGATGAGGCTGGAAGCAAGGATCACATAAATTCATAATGTGGCTCACCAGCTACAATCTCTAGCTCCATTAGAAAGCATAGGGACATCAAATGAGTTCAAGAGACACTCATAAAGGGTGCTGAAGATTTGGATGGAGGGGGTAAATATATCTAATAAGCTGCAGTGCCAACTTCTGGATGCCCTTAATAGTTCAATGCGCTTGGGACCTGAATTGCAACAGTGTTATTCTATATAAGTCTTTTGGTGATAACTATGCCAGGTCTCATGGCTTATACTCAGGCCCTCTGTAGCATTTGCAATTAGCGTAGATTTATAGAACCTTACAGCATCATCCAGATGTTTCTTCACCACCTGATAGATGTCTCTTAACTTTTTTGAAAGTTCATTTGCAGCTACGACTGTTGAATCAAGTAGTGAACTAAAGTTTAAAGATAGTATGTAGCTATATTCATAAAAAGGCGAGGTGCCTGTCAAGGTGTGGGTCAGGTTACCATATGAAAATTGCGCCATTACTAGGTGAGGTACCAATTGTCCTGTTCTGCGTTGTATTAGCTATGCAGAAACTACTTTAAACACTAGTTCATCATCTTCATGTCAATCTGACTGAGGATGGAAGATTGTGGAGAAGCAGGAGAAGATACTTTTGGACAAACAGTTGTTTGGCCTATAAGTTAATATAATTTGGGGGAGAATAGCTCAAATTTTAGTAATATGAAAAGCCTATCTGATTCTAGTGGATCCTGTCCCCTAAATTAATGAGATTACTCCCAATATTCTGCTGAATACCTCAGCCGTGGGCTCCAAGTCCATCCAAGCACTAGCGTGAATGTAGTGCCAATTTCTAGGAGAACTGCACTCTCTTTTATAGAGTTTATGGGGTTCCAGGAAATGCAATTTTTCTAGCTAATCACCTCTTAGAAGCTCAGTTAATCAACCAAACAAGACATATGTGTAAAATGGCTGAAGGTAGGAGTACATTATAATTCTCTCCCATGTATATTTCCTGCATAAAGTCAAGCTCATCTACAATCCAAGCCAAATCTTAATTTACCAAATTGAGCCCTCTGGTGCTTATCATGAATCTCCTAGTATCTTGCAATTAGCCTCAAAATAGCTTAACTAATAGGATGCGTAAAATAAAATATCATCTCTTGTTTTACTAATCTTAAGTGATTTCATTATTCCCATTTTATATATTATAACTATATTTTTGGCTTAAAGGTTACCCTAAATTTTAAACTAGCAGTTGAGAGTCTTAATGCTTCAACTGTTGCTATATTATCAAAACCTTGAGCCTAAAAAGCACTAGCAAGCTCACAACTTGCCATGATTACAACAATGGTTGCTCACTACAAAGGCTTTGTACACCACAATTCTCTCTTAAAATGATAAATATTCCACTAAACCCCTTCTCATTTCCCTGTTAACGCTGAACCAAGGTTCGGTGCTTTGGAACAACAGTTAGCTAACGCCTTATCCAGACTTAAAAAATTGAACAAAATCCTTCTCAGGCTTCTCAAATAGCTGCTATTGCTGTCCCTGCTTCCACCGGAGAAACTGTGCCTCTTTAAACCTCCATTTAAGGATAAATTTCCCCTGTGTGAAGGTAGCATTGGGTCATTTTTATATGTATATGAATCTGCCATGTATGGGCCGACAGAGCACCAAAAAATAAAGTACATCATCCCATGTCTAAGTCAGCTATCCTAAGAGGTAATGGTTCCAAATTGGATACACTCCATACCTGGGCGGAAGTAAAGAAAGTGCTTATTAACAAATTTGGCTCAACTCAGAGTTTAAAGAGGAAGAAGCAGGCCTTTATGAGCCTCACCACGAAAAGGGGAGAATCTCTTGCCACTTTTGTTGATCAATTTTATGGTGAAGCCCAGCCCTTGGTACTTTCAAAAATTTTACCTCTTGATAATGTCCTTGATGCAATTCAAACTGGCTTAACTTCTCACCCTCCATAGCACGGCATCTTGTCTCTATTAAACACCATCTCCGCATCATATGTGATAATAAGGAGGCTCTGATAGAGGCTGCGGATATTTATAACGCAGAAGCTACTTCAGGAGTTGTATCAAACCCACAAGTTCTGACCATTGAGAATTTCTCAACCATAGCATTGCCAAAGGAGTCCAGGTTGATCCCTATGGCCTCTCTTGTGCTGATTACCACCCTGAGACCAGTACCTGCAGTGAGGCTCAAACCTGATCTCGCTCCTCCCTGCAAGCCTGAGGTTTATAAGCCAGTGAGTCAGAGTGCACTACCGTCAGTGGGAAAGTGGTCCCTGCCACCACCTTACTATAAAGTTCATCTTTTGCCATCTATTGAACCTCTGCTCCACCCCAAAGCCTCCACTGGGAGGCCTTTCTTAGGTGCCTAAAAGGCTGCTACTAAGCCTAAACTTCTCTCTACGGACATTTTCACCAACCACCAATGGGCTCAAGGACAAGGCCGCTAAACACAAACTCCCTGCTCCAACAATGAACATAGTCGCTGATAGCCCCAAAACTGGCGACGTTAAGGCGCCCACATCCAACCTCCCTTCTAGCGTCCACCCAATGTGTGTGGCTAACCCTTTTGATGACAAGTCTGAAGGTGGTTATGAGGACGTCAGCTATTATGTCCCAAGAGCACCTGCTGAAGTAGGTATACCAGGTTGTCTGAAACCTGAAGGAGAAGATATGGCCCTTGATCCCTGAAGAAATCTATCTTAATCAAGTGCTGGAATGCTTGAGGTTATTGATACCACTAGTGACGCTGACCAGTTTATCGCTTCTCTGATCTGACCAATCCTCTATGTTCATACCCTAAAGTCTATTAAAAATAACTACCCTGAGACAGCTAAAAAGCTTTCCTCTAATCTCCGTCTTAGAGAAATATTAGCTCTTCCCCTAACTTTAAAAGGCTTATAGCTAAGGTAGAGGTTGTTATTCAAAAGGTTCAAATTAGGGCTTTCTTGGACATTGGATACCCCATGAATGTTAACTCTTCCAAGCTGATCAAGAAGATTAAGCTGGATTTTGACCTGAAGTATATGCAGGAGTTTAGAACTTTGGGTCTCAACAACACCCATGCTATTGGAGCCTACTCCCCCTTGTCTATTCGGATTGAAGCTCATCTTGTCAGCCCCTACAATGGCCTTGGACAATAACGCTTACAACATGCTTATTAGAACTCAGTTTATGATTGAGTATGAAGGTATAAACAACATGTGTAAAGTTATGAGGTTAGCTCGCTTGATAATTAAAATCTGCATGTTAAATTGGGAAGATGTTATCAAATAGATCCTCAATTTTGCCAGTGGCTTATGGTACTCTCACTGTTCAGAAACTCACTAGGTTTATTGAAATAGCCCTAACTCTTCTGGTCGATTTCAGGTTTAATATTTCCTTTGTAATTAGGAACAACTTTGAGGCAGGGATAAATACAAGCTGGGAATTCAGTACTTCCAACTTGTCAACACTTCTCCAAAGAAAATATTTAGATGAGAAAGCTGGGAAAGAGATATATAAAACATCTTTTATTAGAAAGTACATATTTTATAATCAGTCATTAGGCCAGGCGCCTGTATTTATACCTCTAGAGCATCTCCTGGCCACTTTTGAGCACAAAATATCAACAGAAATCTTACCACATCAGTTTAGCCCTTGAACTGATATGACTGAGACCTATTCTTAGGTTTATTGGTGTCTAAATACTCTCAAAATTTGGAGGATTTTAAGGACAAAATTTGTGCTAAAAACATGCAAAATTATCCTAGGATCTTCTAAATTTGAATTTTTTCATAATTCTGACAAAAACACCTTCAGTGAAATTCTTGCATCAAATTAAGTAGATGACATACCCCTAATTGGGATGTCAGCAGGCCTCTCTCTTGATAGCACTAGGTTCTCCCTTTTGGGTGGTCCATGTGCAAGTGCTATCATGCCAATTACGCGGATTGACATACAAATTTTGCCTTAGGGCAGGGAATTTGATTACGTTATCATTTGTATGATTGTCCATGTTACTTTTGAACGTTAACTTCAGGTTGGTCCCGAACAATTTTGTATACTAGTTGTTTGATATTGTTTCCAATAATTGGGACCAAATGCTAACATTTGATGCAGAGATAATCAGCCATAATGTGCAAGCATATTTGGCCAGAGCTTTTTAATAAAGTAATTGATTAATTGAAGTTGAGATACTCAGCCTGAGCCATGTAGTTGCAATAGACTTTGAGGTGAGAATTAGGGTATCAGCTTGAGCATTGGGAGGATATGGCCCAATCTGATGGTTTTAAAGAGTTTATTTTCGAGTCAACCACCAGAATCTGACATCATGAAACAGGGTTACCTCAAACTACTCAGTTATGAAGTCCCGTTTATCTTTAAAAATTAAAACCCAATAAAAATGAATACTCCTTATAAGCTGAGTACCATTCCTCTTCTTCACCTCAATTATACATGACATCCAGATGCAACACAAAAAAGTTGCTTGATTCAGTGGACGCTTCATTAGGAATTCTTTTTTTGAATCAGATGAAATAGTAATCAAAACTGGTTAACAACGGGTGGTTGCTTCCAACATTACGCTACAGATCCCCCAAACCTGTCTACTGCATATAACTAGCATTGATGTAGTAAACTATTTAGAACCTTGGGTGTTAAGTATAATAGACCCCTCCTATCAGCGACCCCTCAAAATACTAATGGGAAATCTTACCAATAGTCCCCATCATTGTCAAAAAACATCAAGAGATAGGTAAAGGTCTGTTATACTACATAAAGAAATTGACTGGGTACACTTTATTGTGGCAATGTTGCATATGGGTTTACTCAATGACCAGTTGGTGTGTTCTATGACTAATGTCCACATCTAAAATGACCTAACCTCAGTTGAGCTTGAAAACGTTCATTCAATATAGATTACCTACAGTGAGATTTTCTCCCAGATGACTCGGATTATGGTCACATGAAGGGATAGAGCCACACCATACATGTTGGTGAAGCCACACCTATTCGATCTAAAACTTACAGTAAGGCCAAGGTAGAAGAGCAGCAATTGAGGGTCAAATTTGAGCAGTTACTAGACGCTGGGCTATTAGTACCATCCCAAAGCCTTGGGCACCACCTCTTGCTAATTAAAAATTATACGGATGTCATTAAGTTGTTATGGACTGCTGCAAATTAATAAACGCACCAAGAAACACAGCTAACCTATCCTCCCAATTGATGATGCCCTTGCACAACTCTCCAGATTAAACTTCTTCTCAGCCATGGATTTGGCAGCGGATACTGGCAAATGTATCTTTCTCCTCAAGACCAGGAGAAATGAGCTATCATTTTTAGTGAAGGTTTACTTCAGCTTACCCGCATACCCCTGGGCTGTGAAAAGTGATAGCATTCTTCCAACGTGAGATGGACCACATTCTGCAAGACCCTAAGTTAAGCTGTGTGATTGTCTACTTGATGACATCACCTTTTTTCTGCAACGTTAACCAACCACTTCACTTATTTAAAAGAGTCTTTCAACGCCTGCATTCCTCTAACATTAAGTTATAACCATCAAAATGCACCTTCTTCCAGTAGAATCTATATTTCCTCAGAAATGCTATATTACAAAGAAGGAATACAGCCCTTACAGGACAAGGTTGAAAAATCTAAAAATGCCTGCACCTAAGAGCCTTCTGATCATCCAGGTTTTTCTGGGTATGATGGGTATTACCATCAGTTCATACCCAAGTTCACCCAGCTCAGAGAGCCTCATGTCCAACTTTTGGCTAAAAATACTCCGTTTACTGAGGTACTGAACAAGCAGACAGGTTTGAGAAATTGAAGACATTGCTTCAAAAACGCCCTCTCTTACGTCACCCTGACTATGGTAAAACCTTCATATTGTTTACTGATACATAAAACTATGCCATTGGAGCAATCCTGGCTCAATTGGTCCATAACAGCGTATATCATCCAGTCTCCTATTTCAGCAAAATGCTTTCAAATCTGAGCGTAACTACAGCGTTATCAAAAAAGAGTGCCTTGCTGTCCTATCTGCTGTTAAACACTAATTCTCCTTTCTATATAAACTTCCTTCACCGTTGTTACAAACCACTCCTACCTAAAATGGCTACAAAACATGAAGGATCTCACTGGCCGGTTGGCCCATTAGGCCCTAAAACTTCACCATATTGATATGAACATTGATCTTAAGCTAGAACGCGTCATATAAATGTTGATGGGTTGACTTGGCTGCCTAACCTTCACCTGGACAACAGTGAAGCAGAGATACTACATAATCTCCTTATGACTCCTGAGGCCTGGGATGATGAGGATGATTATATCCAGAAAATGCTAGCAAAACTCTCCCAAAACACCAAAAATACAGAGTGGAAAGTTATATAAAAAGGTAGGTGCAAGTTGAATGCCCTATCTGCGACCTTCATAAAAGGTACCAGTGATCTTGGACGCCCACTCTACCCTTAGGCATTGTGAAGTGAGGAAAACTTATGAGTGGATCAAGAAAAGATACCATTTGGAGGGCATCACGTAATTTAATATTGAAGTTCTGGATGCCTGCTTAACCTTTAAGAAGCAATACCGCTTTAAGGTCAAATACCAATAATAACCCACTACACCTCAACGGCCTTTTTACATGATAAGTGAAAATGTGGAAGGCCCTCTCCCCAGACCATCAGTGAAAATCGCTACATACTAGTAGGAATTGACCAAATTACCAAATGTGTTGAAGCTGTGGCTTTCCCAGCACAAACCGCCAAGAGTACCGTAACTTTCCTGCACCAAAACATCACTCGCCAGGCTGCCTTCAAGTCTTACTATTTGACAAAAGGATAAATTTATCTCCAGAGTGGTGAAGATCTTGGCTACATCTGTGGGATCCCAGCTGCTCTTTTCAGCCCCTATAACCCTTTTAAAAATGGTAAAGTAGAAAGAGCTAATGAAACCCTGGTATCTATCTTAAGGAGAATATCCACTTCTGACCCTCTCCACTGAGACCAGTTTTTGCCTAGTGCCCTTATGGCTTTATAGATTTAGCTACCATCATATCCTCAAAATGTCTCCCTTCTGGGTGTTGTATGGGCGTGAACCGGGGGTACCTGCTCTCTTAGAAAAAGGTGTCTTCTCTGCCAGGACTAACGATCCTAACAAAGAAAATAAGAAGTTGGCTCAACACATATTCCAGATACAGGATAGTGCTATGATAATCTAGCCAAAACTGTCACCAAAGAGGGTAAAGCTGCTAATGAAATCAAACTACTTCTACCTTCATTTCAAATCTCAAATCTGGTCTTTTATTACCATAATCCCAGTACTTCTAGAAGAGAGAATCTAGAATCCATGTGAGAAGGACCTTTTTTCATCACCTAAAAAGGGGTGATGAATATTCCATCAAGTCACTTGCTAATGGAGTTATTATTAACAGAGTCATGGACGTTTTCTCCGCCCCTAATCTCCCTTAACATTCTTAAAGGGTAATGTTAAACAAACAGATGTTCAACTTATACTTAAGATTAATTTGGGAGAGAATAGCCCCGATTTTAGTAATATGAAACGCCTATCTGATTCTCAGTGGATCCTGTCACCTATTGTATTTAGATTAGTCTCGATTTCTACGCTGAATACCTCGACTGAAAGCTACCAAGTACATCCAAGCACTAGCATGAATGTGGTGCCAATTTCTAAATGAAAGGCACCCCCTTTTATACACAGTGCATTCAAAAAGTTCTGGGACTAACGTTTAAAGACACAACTTTACAAATAAATAAACTTTCTTTTATCATAATTTAAG
Source organism: Massospora cicadina (assembly GCA_022478985.1). Lineage (NCBI taxonomy): Eukaryota > Fungi > Entomophthoromycota > Entomophthoromycetes > Entomophthorales > Entomophthoraceae > Massospora > Massospora cicadina. The sequence continues at coordinate 122,937 of JAKSZP010015808.1, forward strand.
GTACAACCTTTCCATCTCTATACATAACTATATTGTTAAAACAATTGTTAAAAGGTATGCACATAGTTCCTATTTTTTATAACCATGTTTAAGCCAGCTGTCACATTCTTCTGAATTGTCTCTACTTTATCAAAATGATGAACCTTCAGTGCCGCCTTCATATTAGAGAACAGAAAGAGGTCAGACAGAGCCAAATCTGGTGAATAGGGTGGATAATTATAAACTGAAGGTGGCACTGAAGGTTTATCCTTTTGATAAAGTAAAGACAATTCAGAAGAATGTGACAGCTGGTTTAAACATGGTTATACAAAATAGGAACTATGTGCATACCTTTTAACAATTGTTTTGGCAATATAAATATGTATAGAGAGGGAAAGGTTGTATGTTAAATTATGATAAAAGAAAGTTTATTTATTTGTGAAGTTGTGTCTTTAAAACGTTAGTCCCAGAACTTTTTGAATGCACTGTGTATATACAAGAAGGGGGTTCCAGGTTTCTTTTACCACTCGAAGTCACTTTTGAGCGATTTTAAATTTAAGTTTTATTTATCCACAGCCATCTGCCCAAGCCTATTCTTTGATGTCCTTGGCTCCGCCGCCTGCCACTCCAGTTTGGGGCAGTGGTTCACCCCCGCCTAGCATTTTCCACCCCGCAGGCAAGCACGTTTGGATGGGCTCAAACAGCCCGCCCACTGCTTCCAGCCATTTTTCCCCCACGGGACTTAGCGCTCCACCTGGCGCGCGTCCACCCTTCTCGCCCCCATCCTATCGACCTCCCTTGATCCGCCATTCACTATTGCCTCAGAGTGGACTATGGGCGTTTGTTCCCATATGCCGATAAGGCAATTTTTGACCTAGCCACTGTGGCCTTTGCGCCAGCTGGCTTTATAGACTTCCGCCCGTTTAAGGGCTACTTTGACGTTAGGTTCCAATCTGAGGAGGACGCTGAAGCGGCAGCACAAACTCCTCTGCTTTATAAAAATAACCCCATTCCCACAACCTGTACTCGCCTCTCTTCAGACACCACGCTGGTGGTATCCTTTGCAAATCTCCCATCCCACCTTCCACCCCAGGTTTTGTATGACCAGTTGGTCGCGGGGCTTATGGCTTATGGCACTCAGCCCAACCTCATCTTTGCCATTCCATCTGGTGCGGAGCGCCTTGCTGCTCCTCGTGCAACAGCCACCATCACCCCACACCACCCTGCCATAGCCCAACAAATCCCACCCCGCGCTAGTGTGGCTGCAGCGCCTGATCATTTCTTTTGCGCTTGGGTTGATAATGGTAAGCAGATTTGTTCCCTCTGCTTTGGCCTTGACCATGCAAAAAAAGCGTGCCCTCAGGCCAATTCCGCTGCTGCGGCTTCTGAGCCCCCCTCTGAAGGTTCAGTATGGGGTGCTTTGCTGCCCCCTCCACCCTCCAATCTCGTTCAGTGGGCCTGCGTGGAAAATCAGCCCCCCTAAAACCACCAGCCTCACTCTCCCACCTAAATCTACCCCAGCCAATCAGAGCAACGCTTGAACCACCATTGGCACCCAAGCAGCCGCCCATTCGCTCAATCCCACCCACCCGAATTTGAACGCCACTATTCCAGTGAACCATAATCCATGAGATCTATTGGCTGAGACTGATGAATCAGGTAATGTCCTCATTAGTAAGCATACAGGTCAACCTCTCTGTCAATTCGATTATGGTCAGGCAGAATTTACCCTTCCTGACTTTGATGAAACCCCTACCCCTCGCCATTTCGCTCCTCTTCCCAATACAGCCCCCTTCCAAAGTGACCACCAGCTCGCCTTAGCTGCGGTGGCCTCTCATCAGTGCCTGAAACTATGCACCGCGGTGGCCCAGTCAGTGGCTCAGTTCCAGCATGGCCTGCCCACCCTCTTCTTCCCCCTGACTTCCCTGAATCTGCCTGCAGTGACATCTCAAAACTATTCGATGATGCTGAAGTTGCTGTTATGAATGTTGCAATGCTTGCTTCATTCAACCCCTCAGCCAAAATCACCCGCCACAGTATCTCTCTTTTCACCCAACTTCCTGAAGCCCGCAAAGAAGCTGAAGTTCTCCTCGCAGCTTTTGTTGAATCACTTTCCCATCATTATCTTTAAGAGAAGTGGAAAACTCTTACTATGCTGACCTATACCCCCACTATGTGAATGCCCTAACGCCCTAGCTCTCTGCTCTGGTCCGGTACTGTAAACAACATCCCATGATTGAGGCAGGTCTTTCTGAAAACCAACCCCCAACCCCTCCTCACCCTCTGCCATGGTGGGTTAGCGTTTTCCGCTTCCCACTTGGTTAGTAGTTTTATTTTGTCATTTTGGGTGTTGTGATTTGGTACTGTCTGTCCCCTGGTCAGCGTACCTCGAATAAATCTATAAGAAGGGGGTTCCAGGAATTGCAAATATTTTTCTAGCCAATCGCCTCTTAGGAGCTCAGGTATTCAACCAAACAAGTCATATGTGCAAAATGGGTGAATGTAGGAGTACATTGAGCGCTCTTTCATGATTATTTCCTGACAAAAGTCAAACTTATCTACAATCCAAGCCAAATCTTAATTTAGCCAAATTTAGCCCTCCACTGCTTAGCATGAATCCCCTAGTATCTCGTAATAAGCCTTAAATTTTACTTAACTTATAGGAGGCTTAAAAACATTAAACATCTCATGTTTACTAAGCTCAAGTATTTTCATTATTCCCATTTTTATGATTTAAATTTATATTGACTAGTGGTTTAAGAGATACTTTAAATTGTAACAGCAGTTGAGAGTCTTAATACTCTGACTACTGTATTATTGTTGAAATCCTTAACCTAACAATCACCAGCGAGCTCACAACTTGTCAGGTTTCCAGCATATACATATAAGGACAAAAAAAGCTTTCCAGAATTGTACTGTAAATTGAGGGCTGGAGTCTCTAATGTTCTCTTTCAGAATGCCAAGCAAGAAAATGTTCTTAATGAACAGGCAGGCAATATGGACATATGTAATAGTAGTGTTACAGACGATTAATTGGGCCATCTTGGTGAAGCAATGAATTAAGACATCACCGCGTTATAAACTTGGGACAAAAGGAATTCAAGAATGATGTTTATGGATACCAATATCCAGTGGCCATCCGCGTCTTTAAGAAGTATCATGAGTCCAGCCGCCTTTTGATGGCTAGCTTTTGACTGATTACAGGTTAGGAAAGATTTTGTAAATTTACTGATATCTAAGGCAATGACTTTTCAGCTGTAGGAACGATGGACTAACTCAACAGTCTAATATTATTCAGGATTCCATAGCTATGAGGTCATAGGCCACACGGATAACCTCTTCTTACAATGGTCTATGAGGGGCCCACCATTGACCCTGGTCGAGTATGACTCAGTCAAGTAGCTGATAGCACTTATCTAATGGTTCTTCATTTCTTTGGATGACCTACCTTATCTTTGGGTAGTCACCTGACAGTGGTTTAGATAGTCTAACTTAAGATGGAGTGTCCACATCCCCAGTATAGAATTTCATAGCAAATATGTGGGGTTGAAATGAGTGCCTTAACTCACCTGTTCCAGCCTTATCAACACTTGGGTTTTGTGCGTCAACCAAAGCGGATTCAGGAGATGGCAGGTTTTTGTGATAGGGAATCAGGCAAAAAGTATTACTACCCTTTTACTAGATATAGTGGAAACTAAACATGGACAAGATCTCCAGTCACCTGGACTGATGAGGGGACACCTTCTGGGGGGAACGGTAGTACATTAAAGCTTTGTGGTCGGTGCAAATATGAAATGCCGTTTGATACATGCAAATCATGGCGCCAGTGATTCACAGCTTAAACAACATAAGGAGTCTTTTATTGTAGAAGACGTAGATGATCTGAGTCAGTGAATTTATTTTAGATCTTTAAAAAATGGGACAGTCCATTCCATTCCATCCTCTCCTTCCTATAGCAAGGCTGTCCCACTGCAAAGTTAGATGCATCGGTGGCAACGAGTGAAATACTAGTTTGTATCTGCATGCCCTGGTTTGGTTCTGTAAAAGAGGATGGTCTTGACTGCATCAAAGGCCACATCACATTCTTCTAGCCAGATGAGTATTTTCTTCCTGGATGCAGTGTAGAGGGGGCGGCGACTTCAGATAGATGTGAGGTGAACTTCTTGAAAATGCGGTCCCCAGAAAGCTGCGCAAACCTATGATGGCTGTAGGGGTCGCCCAATTGTTGATGGCTTCTTTCCTTATCTTGAGCAATAATGTGACCATGAGAGAATATAGTTCTCTCTAAAAACTGAACTTTGGGTTGGGATAACTAATACTTGCTTGCTTTTTTGTAAGGTTTATCTGTGCTAGGCACTCTATAATGGCATCAGATGATTGGAGTGAGACTATTCATCATGTTAAAAGGCTTATATCGTTTATGAAACTTATTACGCAGGATTTAAAAGGTCTCCTAAGGTGGCAACAATGCACCTTTGGAAGCAGGCGGGTGCATTCTTCAAGACAATAGGCATGGCTCTTAGCTGGAATCATTTTTTTGGTGCAGAAAGCAATTAACCACTCCTGCTTCTTAAATGCAGATCAGGCTGAATGCGTTTTAATAGTCTAAATTTCTTCAAACATTTAACTTTATAATATAGAGAGCAATTTGCTGTTCAAGGTAAAAATGATGGTGGTCAGGGACTGTTATATGGTTCATAATGCCATATTCAACGCAAGGTCTGAGGGAGTCGTCACATAATTTCACAAATGACAATAAATAACGCACGAGAAGATACTTTTTAGAGTTATGAACCTTGAAGGCATGTCATTAACCCAAACGTCCAGGGCAGCATCTTCCCTTTGAGATATACTTAGATAGGTGCAAATTTTATAATAGGGTCAACTGTCATTCTTGGCGTAACAGTTCTCTTGATTGACGCTAAAGGTAAAAATGGGATCAAAGCTGAAAATTATTTGAGAGGTTAAAAAACAAAAAGATGGGGCGAATATAAACTACTTTATTAAGTTAGAAAGTGTCGATATTTATAGGGTGTATAAGGACATGGTGCCTCAAGGACCTTCATGGCCCCATATGATCTGGAACTTTCACTGAATTCCGGATTGACCGCCTGGTCGGCACCCTAATAGTTCTGCATTGTTCTCATGACTTTAGTAGTGGGGGCCACGCCTCTCATGATTTGGGAAGTGGGGAAGGAATTCCTGAAAGTGTTTCAATCAATTCTCATTTGCGAGATGCTTCCTGATCATATCTAGTTTTAGCGCCCTCAGGGAAAGGTTCTGTTTGAGCTGGTTTGCGAGTCAATCTACCAAGCCTTGTTTGGGAAGCAGGGATTTTGACTTGCTCATCGTCTTAAATTCCAACAACGCCCCCCTCAAGATCCAGTTGGGGGGATATAGGGCCAAAGGAATTGGTCATGTACTCGATTCACCACTGTACCTTAATGGACGTCAGCAATGGAGTACTCTGAGATCACTTAATGAAAGACCTTATAAGGTCCAGACCAAAGAACGTTGAGCTTAGCCTGTCAGGCTCTGGGTCAATGGTGATAAAAGATAGTGGGGCACTTAATTGAAAACCGGTAAGGAGGGTCAGCTGAAATTAAATTGGGATGTATCACCTTTCTGTGGTGGTGACAATGCCTTGCGTGGCTAGGGCTTGAGGCTGCACAAATTCATTGGCTCAGACCATCATAGTTAAATCAAAGCTCTCATGAGTGGAGGTCTTGTGCAATGTATGAACGCTACTTGATACCCAGGAAGCACGCCCATATAGACTTTAAAAGGGGTACATCTTGATGACTTAATGATAGCGTATACTTTAAGCAAGCAAAGTGCTGGGCAGATAATGATTCAGTGAGCAGTATTGGAGGTGCTTATCTTTTCACAAGATAGATACAATGTTCCATTAGCATTTGACCATCATGTTGGTCAATGAATTGTAAGGGGCGGTGAAACTCTGGTTGGTACCCGAAAGTGAAGTAAGTTCTTAAACTACCTGCAAGGTGAAGTTAAATCATTGCTTAAAAGTAAAGTTCTTGGGCATCCACACTGGTTGAAAAGAAATTTGAATAAGAAAAAGAGCCGTGGATTTCGCGGTGGCATTGGACTAGAAATTACTACAACTCATTTAGTCAAATGGTTCACGGCTAAAAGTATATATTTATGGCCGTGCAGCCCAGTGGGAACAGGGTCTACTACATTAATGCTAACAACAATGAAAGGATACATCAGGACAATGACCAAGTGGTGATATCTTGGCCTGGCTCAATCTTGGGATCAGCAAGTCATGAAAGCTTCCAGGACCTCCTGGATGGTTTCCGCCATTCAGTCCCAGTAACATCAATTCTTTAGCCATTCATGAGTCTTCTTCACTTCCAAGTGTCCCACAGTAGCAAGCCTTACAAGATAATGTCATTTTTTGATGAAGGGTGCATTTAGGGGAACCATTTCTTATTGACTTTATTGTACAATATCCATCCTCAATCTGAGTGTCTCAGGCCATCTTCCAGAGCTCAGCTTAAATCTTAGTAATCTCTAACTCCTAGCGTTCTGGTTGGCCAATTAGATCGTGCAGTCAATCTTCCTCAGGGGTCATGGCAGCCATTACCAGCATTCCAGAGAGACCGTCAGCATTTTGGTTAATTGCTCCCAAATGATGGACAATAATGAGATTGTAGCTCTTCAGCCTCGGCGCCCATCTGGATAATCAGCCATCAGGGTCCTTCATTTGTTGTAGCCATTAGAATGAGTAATTATCAGTTTTGATGGTGATTTGGGTGTCATAGAGATAGGACTGAAGAAGTTTGATTGCTAAAATAACATTCAGGCATTCTAATTTGGTAACGCTAGAGTTCCACTTGGCCAAGGTCTTGCTGAAATAAGCTACTAGGTGATCAACCTGTTTTTATTGTGCTGTGCTATGATGGCTCAATGGCGACATCTCTCACATCTGTTAATAACAAGAAAGGTTGATCAAAACGTGGATGGACTAAAATAGGCTTAGTGCAAAGAGTAGTCATTAATACATTAAAAGCTTATTCTTGTTTTGGCCACTACTCAAAAGGCACTTTTTTCTGAAGGAGGTAAGGTAGGGGATTGACTAGAATGACAAATTAAGGGATGATTTGATGATAATATCCCACCATACCAAAAATGCCCAATACCTTTCATGCTATGGGGACACTACATCTTTTCAATTGTTTTAACTTTATCTGTATAGGCTGGATACCATATTTGATAACTTATGTCCAAGGAACTCCATTCTAGACTAAAATACTGAACACTTTGAGGGTTAGAGCTTTTACTAAGCCTTCCTATGATGATTTAAGAGTTCCCTTAGATGCTCCACATGACCATTGATAGTTTGCAAGAAGGCAGTGATATTGTCAAGTATCTGAGGACACATGATAACTTAATGTCCAAGGATCCCATCCATAAGCATTGGAAGGTGGCTGTCACATTACAAAGGCCCTGGGTCATCCTCATGTATTTGAATAGCCCTTTGTTAGATATGAGTGCACAATTGACTTAATCTTTGGGGGTAAGCTCCACTTAACAATATCTTCTTATAACTTCCATTGCTGAGAAGTTCTAACCCTGGTGAGCAAGTGGAGATAGTCATCAGTCAGTGGCAAATAGCTGTCTCTTTGGTGATGAAGTTGAGCTGGTGGTAGTCCATCACCATCCAATAATTGCCATCCTTCTTTTGAACCAATAGAAGGTGCAAGGCCCAAGGGTTGCACTAAGGCACCAATAGTACGGCATCAAGTAGTTATTTGATTTCTACTGCCACCTGGGCTTCTCCAATCTTACTTTTTGGTAAGGTCAAAACCAAAATTGGAGAGCGTCCCCAGTTTCCACATGATGTAGAACCCCGCTCATTTTCTGAAATTTTAGGTTGAGGGTAAAAAAAATATTAGTATTCCTCTAATAGTTCTAGAACATGGCGCTGTTGGTCCCCAGTGAGCTCCCATCTGATACAGGTGTCAACTAGAGCCACTGATGAAGCATCTCTAAACCAAAATCCGCAGACTTCCAAAGATTTGGACATTATTAACAACCTCTACTGGTAGAAGGCAAGTTTTTGCGGCAAGACTATTTGGGCTACTATCTTAGGTTTGTTAGTAAGGTTAGCCAACAACACCAGTATGGATCTGGCATAGATGGGATCTAGAATCCCCGGACAGGTTAGGATTTCTTTGGCAGATGGGTTATCTAGACATTGGATCTCCAGCAGGTATTTAGAGAGAATGTTAATGTGGACTTGAGTATTAACATAACTTAGGACTTCGGAGGTATAGTGGTCAGTCTAGGTAGATAGTTTGCCATGCCTTTGTGGCCATCAATGGCAGGTGGAGGCAACCGTACTCAAGAGCCCTAATGTGATACTTGAGCTGATTGATTAAGCCAACACTCTCTAACATGCAATCCTGAGCCTTAACTTGCGCTTTGGAGTTGCAGGAGGTTTTGACAATTAGGGGAACTTAATGTCCCAGTAGGGATAAAAATCCACCATTATAATATACTACCACAGTGTAGTCTTGGAGAAACTGAGAACTGAGAAGAAAATCGTAGCTCATGTTATCCAGAGCAATGATGTGGTTACTTACAGAAAGCTTCCCAAATTTGATAGTTAGTAAAGATTAGCCCCTTTGGATTGTGTATAACGTGATCCAGACATGCTGTATTCCATATTATGTGGCAAGTACAGAGTGACGTGATGCATTTCATCAGTTTGGAATATGTAACAATCACGAGGGGATCATTGTTAACAATGGAAAAGACCAGATACCTATGAACATAAACAGCGAAGTGGGTAACCAGACTTCCAAACTTTGAAGATAACATGATAAACATTTGAGATTTAGTGGAATAATAGCAATCATTACCAAGTTCTTTATTATCATTGGGCACCAAATATTCTTCTTTAGGTATGATAGCTCCAGGTTAATTAGAAGTCATAGATGAGCCTTGAGGCGTGGTAGGGATGTCAGCATGGAGCGACTTGTCCTGAAAGCTGATGGCCTATTTCCAGCCTCAACAGCAAGTTGCTTCCGGCATGTATTAGAGCTATGATGGAAGCCACTGCAGTAGTGCATTGGGGGCAAAAATTCTTCTGATTTTTGACAATATAAAATTAAAGACAGTTAGAGGAGGCAGAAGTGGTAGCCTTAAGATGTAGTATCATCACAGGGATCTCATCAGGTGCTTCCTTGATTTCCCATATGCAAGTAAAACCGTTCTTTTGGCCGATTATATGCATTTGAACCTCAGGATGAGAACCCACCATGGAGATGACAGTGGTTATGGCGTCGTCCAAGGTAATGCAATTTGTAGTTACTAAGAGTTGCGTTTGGGAGTAGAAATGGCTGCCAAACTCCACAGGGCTTTCTCCTTTATTCAGGAAGATACCCATGAACGCTTGTTTTTGATTGGCCAGGGTTTGGTTGCTGCCATATTCTTGGACTAAAGCAGTCTAGACCTGTCGCAGGTGCGGCATTCTTTTCAATGAGGATCTTAATCTCGTGAGAGGTGCTGTTAAGGCAGAGGATATGCTTCACTTTTTGCCAGTCGGTGGCCTCTTCCATGGGACTCTCATATGCATATAAAAAAGAGGCTATATTATCGTTGATGGGGGTAAACTTCTCCTTAAAACTAGGTTTAAAAATAAGTCACAAGAGGAGTGGAGAGACTTTTAATACCAGGAATAGGTGCAAGATCAGAAATTTTAGTATCTTCATAGTTGCAAAGAGCCTGATAATCCAACCATTATCTTAGACCCTCAAGGTCCTCTTGAATATTGTCCTAGAAATGTTTGAGAGAGAAGACGGAGGCCTTTTGAGCAACCTGCTTTTTTAATGCTTGGATGTCAGCGCGCTGAAGAAGAATCTGGATTTTTAAGTTTTTCTAGTGGGTGTCAATCCTTTATCAGGTTTTTTTGAGCTGGGAAATGCGACTATTGGCAAACTTGGTGAAGTCGCTAAGGTTATCCATTTCATCTGACAGGGCCTCAATTAACACTCTAGGGTCAAAGGAGACTCTGTCCACTCGGTGCTTGCATCCTAGGGCCACATTACAGATTTGATCCTGTATGGTGGCTAGTGCTGCCAAAACGTCCTTTCTCCAAGGGTCGTCAGGTTCACCAGGAGTAAGCACTGCGGGGTTAGAGGGCCCTTGAGGCCCGCGGGGACCTTCAGGCCCTTAGGGGCTTTCCAGACTCCTAGTTTCTTTAGGTCCTTCACTCCCTGAAGTGAAGTCACGAGAAGCCTGCTTCTGATAGTGTTGCTGGAAAGTCTATATCAGGACTTTGACATGGGGAAGGCGTTGGTTACAAGCAGCCTCAATGAGTAGTACATTCTGACAAATCTGATATTATAGGAAACCTGATATTCCACTATCCAACACCATAAGCTGGTTTCAGGCCTTGTTGACTAGATGTCAGTTATCAACAATGTCTTCTTGATTGTCATAAATGAAGGATGAGGTCGCGTTATAAAAATTGAAAACATGGGATTGTAAAGTTTGGGTGAGCCTTAGTTGTTGGGAGACTTCATGATGGTGCAACCCGACTAAGTGGAGGAGATGATGAATTTCAGGATGGATGAAAATTTGAAGATAGCACTCCGGTCCCCAAGGTTGTTTAGTTCTCCTGCTGATACCTAATCAGATGTATATAGTTCCCGCATGATAGAAGGCACCAAAGAAGAGCGGGAGCGACTTGAGTGGCCTCTGAGAAACCAAACGCCATTTAGTAATTGTTGTTTAATTTTATTGAGGTTCTTGTACTGAAATTAATACTGAACACCATCAACAGAAGGTAGAATGAACTGGAACGTAGCATTAAATTCTAAGCTTTCAGGACGCACTGGCGGTACTTTGTATTGAAAAGGTACTAATCCATTGAGAGATGCTTCTCTAGCAATTAGCAGTCTGACTTTCTTGACTGCTATTATTCTTCATTGTTCATTATAGACGTTTACACTTGGACAGCTCGGAGCCCCTGTTATAAGCACCACTTTTATTGGCGTAACAGTTCTCTTGATTGTACCAAAGTTTGAAAATGGTGTCAAAGCTGTAAATTAGTGAAGAGATTGAAAATAAAAAAGATGGGTTGAATATAGATCTCTTTATGACTAGAAAGCATCAATACCTATAGGGCGTGTAGAGACATGGTGCCTTAAGGACCTTTGAGGCTCCATATAATCAGGATCTTTCACCACCTATGATTGACCGCCTTGTCAGCACCCTTATTTCATGCGCTGTCCTCATGCCTGCAGCTGTGGAAGCTTCACCTCTCGCAATTTGGGAAGTGGGGATGGGTTTCCATTAAGTTGGTCTATTTGTCATGTGTATGTGATGCTTTTTGATAAAATCTAGTTTTAACGCCTTAAAATAAGGTTCTTAAAATGCTGATTTAAGAGTTAATCTACAAAGCTTAATTCAGGAGATGGCATTTTTACTCACTTGTTATCTTGAATACTGACAGTTATCTTGAACTAAAGGCCGTATTTAATGTGTGCAGGCAAGGGGCAAGCTATAGAGGAGTCAGGCATGCTTTATATGCTTTGGTACATTCAGGTATACTAATTAAAGAAGCGGTAGTTGGGACTGGTTGCATAGTGCAAGGCCATCCTTGGTAAATGTCACCACTCCCTGTTAATACCATGGCGCTTCTGTCCAGGCAAGGAATAGTAAAAGTAGCTCTACCTAGCAGTTTTGCACAGATAATTGTATCTGAAAGGTTTGTTCAGATTTTAAAAAGAAACCACTAGCTTACACACAAAATGAATGGGTACATAAGCCTATTAGTTGCAGAGAACGTCTCCACGAAGCATCCTTTGCCTACATTGAAAGAGATTTAGGGCAGTACATGATAGCTAGGGATGGCTTGAGATGAATCCCCCTTTACAAATTGGCTCACCCTAAGGTAAGTTCAAGGCTTCCAGGAGATCCTGACAGATAAAGTTTTAGTAGTGCCAGTATCTACAAAATTAATGGCTTGTTAGCTCCTTTCAACAAAAATAAAAGTGAATATGAACAAAATGTCTCTAATGAGGATCTCTCAGCTGAGGGCCAAAAAAAGATAGACTGGACATGAGCCTAGAAGGGAGGAATAAATGAGCGTGTCCCCTGAAAACTCCACACAATATGACTTCACGTTTCCTATGAGGCGCAAATGAGACATAAGTGTGTAGGATAGTTTGCTACTCTATGTTTAGCAGTGATAAGTCCTTGTCACAGGCGACCACAACCGTGAGAACAGCCAAATTTCCTGAGTTTCAAGAAAGGAGAAATTAACTTCACTCTTTTCATGGACATTCACTCGTCTCTAAATGGGATTGACCTAAAGGGAACTCTGGAATTAGAAGAAAGTTGCTCCACCTGTCCTTATTAAATTTCTAACTAGGAAGTACCTGAAGTCTAAGATAGTTATATTTTTTAAGGCTAGAATAACGTAAATGCAATGAATAAAACGAAATACACTTAATACCGCTTCTTATTATGATGGAAAAAGAGAAGGTATTCTGAGAAGCGCAGCAGTTAAGGGCTAGTGGTGAGGAAACCCTTATTTGTGATGTGGGGTATGTATCACCTTCTGGAAAGCTCACTGCGGATTCTAAACATTATTTTGACTAAGCGTAGAGAGTATGCTTTGACCACATTGGATGCATCCATGATAGCAAGAATTTTAATTGAATGATATATGATAAAATATGGAAATTTTGAGGAAATCAGGATTAACAAAGGAGGACTCAAGAGAGTAAAACTGAGTTAGAGTTTTCAAGCTCAAGGATATCAAGTTTGGTGCTTCAGTTGGGTAGAACAGGACAAAAGGTTTAAGACAACATAGTCTAAAGAGTAAAGCAAGTTCTATCTAAAGTAGAAGGTCGGCTACCCCAGACCACAGTTAAAAATCAAATTTTGTCTAGGGACTTGTGGAAAAAGGGAAATTTTTAACTGTTTAAGAGCTCAGTTGCATGCTTTATCTTGAAGTAGATTTAAGCACTGGGCAATAATAAGGTCTCCTTAAGACAGTAGGAAAAAAGAGTCACAATCCTTGAATGTAACCAGAGAACATATAAAAGTTTTAAAGAAAGCTTCCGGAACGACTAGCTAGTAAAGAAGGGTTCTGTTTGTCTCACTTGAGGCAAGCTGCCACTGGTGATTTTCCTTATAAATCATTAGGGAAAGGAGATGAAGAATATAGTTATCTGCTATCTCTTTATTTTTGGACTTATGGTGAGACCTAAAGGCGGACAGTTTTAAAAATCTCTTTTTTTATTTTATCTCTCAGGAGGGGGACAAAGAGAGTTGAGTAGTGGCATAGACTGCATATTAATGAAGTACATAAATGGAAGAAGTTATAAAACACCTTCAGCGAAACCCTTTATAAGAGACAGACCCAAAACTATGAGGAGAAAATGATACCAACTTAGTGAGAAACTTCTAGGGGGTCAACTATAGAGGGCTGGTATGACTAGAAAACCAACATGAGAAAAATCATGAGTCATTCAAAGCTTTTTAAAGAGAAATTAATGGAAAGTAGGTTTTAAGAGGTTACAGAAGTTAAAGCTCAAGGGAGAAGAAACCAAACGAGTAAACAGTGAGCTAAGAGCTGGAAGCAACATCTTAAGAAAATTGCTAATATTTTTCCAGATAATTTTTTTGAGCATAACATACACCAAAATGACCCAGAGAAAGATGAGAATTAGACTTTGGGATTTTAGAAGACTTGTGTAGGTTATAGTAAACATGAGTTAAATGGTGCAATGTGGACTCTGGAAAAAGAGGAGTGGGTTCTAAGTTTTGTCAAAAGGGTTGAGTGAGTCCATAACTGTAAATATAAGTTGACATTCACAGGAAAGAATTTCAGACAAGTTTATATATATAACTGGGACCAAAATAAATTACTTTTTCAGAAGATAAAATTTATTTTCAGGGTCAAAGTATACTCTCTTTAAAAAGTAAAAGACATTTCATCAAGGTCTATAATCTCATGAGAGAATAAAAATCCATGCAACTATTAAAACCCAAACATGCTAAAAAATTTCTCTATATTGAAATTGAGTTTTTCAAACTCAGTCAAAATTAACTCATAGTTATCAAATTTAAGGACATTTGGGGCGATTTTATCCAATATTAATTGTTTTGGCACAATGAGTATCTGTCCTAGCAGGTAGAGTTTTACCTTTCTATCAGGGATAAAGGAGAGTTAGGTGGTACCTTTAGGGGCTCTCTCCTTAGTCCTTGAGTCTTGTCAGACTTATATTTAAGTGGGCGGTCACCGCCAGGCATAATGTCACTAGCTGTGACAGGCCTCATTTAGTGTAACTCATATTGAATGTGTATGCAGTACAATATTCAATTTTCAAAATTATATAATATTATTTTTCATTGTCAAAAGAGGTCTTACATCCTAGTGAGAGTCCTTTTAATCCTGATTCTTTTCTGTATTTATATAAGATTTAAATGGTTATTTTTTTAATATGCAACTAAAGCTAGATATTTTGTATATTAACATATCAAAAACTTTTTACACATAGACGTCTGTCATATGATTAAGACTCAAAGGATAGATCATGAGAATTATCACTTTAATAATACCCTCAGACTTCACATTCATCTATCTATATTCCTTAAAAACTCAAGTTATATACAATATTTAGTTGTATACTTGTTTAATCAATATACTAAATGAAATTTGAGGCATTTGTGCCAATTAAATAAATTTGTGATTTAATTCTAGAAATGGAGTTAACTATTTGCTCTATCAAGTGTCCTCTCATTTTAAAGCTTAGCTTCAGGATGATACTACAAAGCTTGTTTTTTGCCAAAAATTGAGGAAAAGTGGCTGATTATTTTCACAATTAGAAAATACTAGCATTTAATAGTATCTTGCATTTCAATGGAGTTGCCAGTACTAGAGGGACAGAAGAATTATAGAGATCCACCTGAGATTATAGGACTTGTGGGATCCCCTGGACAAGCCGGTTTCAATGGCTTATTTTTGAGGACCAGTGGAAGCACAAGTTCATTTTGAGTACTAACTAACAGGTCTCATGGCACCTGAGGCACCAAGCAACAAGAAGATCTTTGGCTCTAAAGCCCTATACACAATGAGGCTCAGAAATTTTGGCGGGATCATGTTGGCTGCAATGTGAGCCATGATGCTCAAAATGTTTTAATAAACCAGAAAACACAGCACAATTGTAACAGCAAAGTTTTTATTAAAAGTATAAAAAACAGAGGAAAAATGAAAGCAAAATGGTCCAGTGCCCTCACTTGTAAAATACTGGAATAGATAAAGAGGATAAGCTTTAAAAGATATTGCGCTGTTCTTGGGTGCTGCATCCTCTTATTGGGTTGCAGGTTCCTTGGTTTGCACGTTGAAGAATAGTCAGAATACAAAATTGTCACATTATGGTGTTGGGAGGGTCGATGTGGCATGCCATGAATAGCTGATATTCAATAAGCTATTTTAAACTTTTTAAAGATTTTCTAGATTATGATGCTATACATCGATGGTTATACAGCTCTTGATCAGTTGCAGAAATTGCCTAAAATTTTGAAAAAAGATCATATGAACATGTAAAAAAGAAAGTTTATATTGGGAGTTTTATAAATAAGATCATATTTAAAGTAAAAGATCTTTACATGAACAACAAAAGGTTATATAAGAATTTTTTTAAAAAATTTGGAAAAATGGCAGCATTCTGGGTGAACTTACCAAATTATTTTGCTTATTTGGTGGTTAGTGAGGGGGCTTTCTACTTAAGAGCCTATTACTCTTAATTTTCAAAACTCTAGCAATGTGGGAACAGGCTCAGTCTGAGAAGAAAGAAGGTAGAAGGCAATAGAAAGCCTTACATATATTTTAGCTTTAACACAAGCTCTAAAAACTTAGTAAAACTATGTTGATTGGTAAAATGACTACTATGACTCTAACTCTGATCTTATTTATGCTAATACCAAATTTACATAAACTCATAGTATTTTATTTTATTTAACTGAGGAAAGCTGACCAGAGGATGGACATTAAAGATGCTCAAACGAGCTAAAACTTAAAATTAAAAATAAAATAAAGTCAAAATGAGATAGATGGTTCTTCTCAAACTGATGCAAAATTCAAAAAATACATTAAATAAATTGGATGTGGAAACTGCTAATTTTCCATGGCGGTGGGTGAAGGGGATTGGGAGGCTCTTCTTCCTCATCTGTTGTTGACATGTAGAGACACAAAACTGATAGCAATGGTGTGGGCGCATCATGGAAATGGAGGTCAATATAATAATGGGTGCTTGCAACTCAATTTGTGCGATGAGGAGGGTAGTAAATATAGTCTGCAAGTGCTTTTTCCGCCTCATGGCGTACTTTAGGTAGGACGGCAATGATTGCAATGTTGTTGTGGGTTATGTGGGTCTAGGGCCAAACTTTGTGACCACCGCAACTTTTTAAACTTCTGAATTTGACTCCTGATAATATCATATATGGTCTTTTTTTCTGCTTTGAAAGCATGGTACTAGGTAGCATAGGAGGTGGCGGGCCCATAGCCAGTACTCCAAAAGATTTTGCAATAGCTTTATGGGTTGGGTGACATTTGGGGAAGGCAACTGCCTCTTCAGCTAGTTGGTGGTTACTTTTTAATGGGGTGGCTTCAGGGAGAGGTTCATAATGGCGCTTTAAGAATTGGGCCGCATAATTAGTATTGAGGTACATTTCAAATGGAGGGGGCCCAGCCCATTTAGATTCAGGGATAAGCTCCCCTTATTCATCAACCTAAGCCAAATAAGCCAATAAATTTTGATTAAATTTTCTTGGGTGGTTTGCATATGGGTTATCCGTTGCATTTGGCTGGGATGATGGTTTAGAACCTACTTTAGTCCATTCTGGCTCCTAATTTGGTGGAATCATGAGAAGAGGTTCATTAAGGTAAGTTTTGGTTTATTGATTCAGTGGTTTCAGTGGCTACCACTTTGGGGTGGGGGGAAGATAGTGCTCCAATTAAAAAAAATTATTGGATTGGCTATGAGGTCATCATGCATAGAGTCAGTTGTGGGTGCCATGTCTCGTGAGATGGAGGGGCAGTGCCGTTTTAAATGTTTAGTTCAAAACAGATAGGGCAAATGGTGCGCCTTCCATCCACTCAAGCCCAAAAAGGATGGTCTGGGGAAGAGGGGAAAAGGTGAAAGGGGGATTGAAAAGGCTATTTTTGTTGATACTGGATGAATAAACACTTAGGTGAGGGGCTGCAAGACGAGTGGCTCCATTGGAAATCATGAAATGTACCATGAGATTATAACCAGATTACAATAATCCAGTGATGATTTATTTAACTAAACTTTTGGGTGGTAGGTGGGTGTCAGATTCTGATGGTTGACTCAAAAATAAACCTTTTTTCAACCATCAGATTGGGTCAATTATCCTCCCAATGTTCAATCTAATACCTTAATTATCACCTCAAAGCCTATTGCAACTACACAGCTTGGGCCAAAATCTCAATGTCAGGACAAATAAGTACTTTATCAAAAAGCTCAGGCCAAATACACTTGCACAATATGGCTGATTATCTATGCATCAAATCTCGGCAAATGGTCCCAATTATTAAGAACAATATCAAACAACTATTATACAAAATCGTTCAGGACTGACCCAAAGTTAACGTTTAGAAGTCCCATGGACAATCAGACAAAAGATAACATAATCAATTTCCTGCCCTATGGTGAAATTTTTATGTCAATCCGCATAATTGGCATGATAGCACTTGCACATGGACCACCCAAAAGGGAGTACCTAGTGTTATTGAGAGAGAGGCCTGATGCAGTCATGATTAGAAGTACGTCATCTACTTTAATTTATGCAAGAATTTCACAGAAGGTGTATTTTGTCATCAGTATGACATAGCTCAAATCCAGATGATCCTAAGATAATTTTAAAATGTTTTTATCACAATTTTAGTCCCTGAAATCATCATGATTTTGAGAGTATTTTGCCATCAATAAACCTAAGAATAGGTCTCGGTCATATCAGTTCAAAGGCCAAACTAAGGTGGTAAATATCTGTTGAAGTATGTGCTCGTATGTGGCCAGGAGATGCCCTAGAGGTATAAATACTGGCGCCTGGCCTAATGACTGATTATCTAATAAATAACTTATAATAAATGATATTTTATCTCTTTCTTGGTCTTTATCTGAATCCTAACATTGGAGAAATGCCAACAATATAGAAATGCCAAATCCACAGCTCTTATCAAGGCCTGCCAGAAAAAGTTCCCAATTGCATTGGGAAAATTAAGCCCAAATTCGACCAGAAGAGACAGGGAAATTCAAATAAGCCTAGTGAGTTTCTGAATGGTGAGTATAGCATAGGCTACTGGCAATATCAAGGATCAATCTATGGAACTTCATCCTAATTAAGAATGCAGGATAATAATTATCAGGAGAGTTATCCTCAGAATTTGTAACTGGTTCTCACTCAAAACCAGTGACACTCTCCAAAATTTGGATTCAAATAAACTTTTTCTGGAATATTCAGTCAGACGTGAAAGTGACATCAGGATGTAAACTAGTGATGTGGAAATCTCAGATTTTTTTACCAGGCGCCAAGGCTCTGAAGCTGGTTCCTCCTACTCCCAGAATCTTATTACAGTGGGGGGAGCTCATGCAGCAAAACCTGTTGTCCTGAATAGGAATGAGGATGATGCCTTATAAAAAGGAATTTTATAATAAACTGTACGGTTATGTCAAGATTGCAGGCCACAAATAATGAAATTACTCAGGAGATTTGGGAACCCAGAATTCAATTATCAACTGAAATTTCCTGAGTAGATAGAATGGCCAAAGACATTAAAAGCATAACTTCCAATAAAGCTTTATCAATTGAAAAGCATGACAAACTCAAAAACAAAGCTACCAATGCTCACCCAGCTTTAACAAAAAAGAGAAATAGGAAAAAGCTCTTCCCATTTGGCCAAAAAACAGTTTTGGAAAAACAATTTTCTGCCGAATTTATGCATTAGAATCCAGTAGTTTAGAGCAATATCATGAAACTGAATCATCGGAAATTGACACCAATGCAGAAACCAATATTTCAAACATCCGTTATATGCCTAGAATCCTGGTAGCAATCCTGACTCCATATACTTCCCAACGGGAAAGAGGGCCAATTATGAGAGATGATACACCAAGACATTCAAGAAGAAGTACAACCCCTATGCCTGAAACAGGGCGAGATGACTTCAAACATTGAATTTACCAAAGTTCAATAAGGATGGGAATGTTCATTCTTTCCTAAAGCTATTTGAAAAAGAAATGAGGGGAGCATCAGACCATGCATAAGGATCAGAAATGATTAATTCACTCAACGCCCATAGCTTTGACCTCTTATGCCCTATTTGGGCGAAAATTAATCCTATATTGATGACAAAATTGCAATAACAAAAAAGTTTTAGAGGAACAGAGGAAAAAGAAACCTGAAAAAGAGCTTTTTAATATTGAATTCAAAAAGAATAAGACTATTAAGGACTTTGCAGACAGAGTTTTATAAGGCATAAGTTCTTCGTGGGTGAAAATCAATAGTTAAGTTTGAAGCCAAGATTACAATGGAGCATTCAGTTATGCCTTTCCATGGAATGCACATTGTCATGTTACCTGCATTCAATAAAAGCCTAGAAATTCAATAGCTCACTATTTACCTAAAGAGCTGTTCCCGTAGTTTTAACACACCTAATCTGGCCAAAGATCAGCAAAAATCCCATTTTTAGGCCCAAAAAGTAACACTATGTCCAACCAAGGAAATTTATGAATTATGAATAAAAATATTTGAGAAAAAGCAGCAAAAAAGGCCAATTACATGCCACAACTGTGGTCAAAAGGGGTACTTTGCTAGCAAATGCTACATAAAGTTCAACAAAAAATATGGGGTCAACGTTGCTCTAGAGATCAACAGTGACTGTAAGGCGAAAAAAAGAGCAGGTGGATTATAGGCGGAATGCTCTAACTCCACCAATGTTCAAACCATTTCATCTGACCCTGATGAGCTTTTAAGGGCTGAAGATTTTGTGCAAGATAACCTCCATCATATCATGGTTAATAATGTCATGATGCTCACTACCCAGGCCACAGAAAAATCAACTAAACCTTGACAATTACCAAAGAAGCCCAGGAAGAGTTGTAAAAACCTTGCGCAAAAAAGATTAGTGACTAGGGTTTAGACCATCAACCCAGATGTTCAACCGACTTATTGAAGCTTAACAAAGTTCAAGTAGCTAATCCCATGAAGACCTTAGCAGATAACTTCCCAAATATTTGCTTAAGCCTGAAATCACACCTGGAAGTGGGCTGCAATCACAGCATTCATACAACAAATACCTCTGAAAACTACTCTGAATGTACTAATGTGGACATAGCAGTAAACAAGATGTGAGTTCAGGCCATTGCTATTAGTGGTGCTCCTATCAATATAGTCAGCACAAAGTTGGATAGAAACTGCAAATTGCGCCCAATGTTGCCACCTGTCAGGAATATGGAACAGCTGAGCGCATACAACTAAATCGCTGGGCGCATACAGTACCCTACCTCTCAGATTCAGATCCATTGTAGTAACAGCACCTGCCATAATGTTGCCAGATATGAACTATGATATCTTAATTTGGACTGATTTCCTAAGGAGATATGAAGTTTTTATCAATCATAAGTAAGATACTATTACCATTCTTGGCCAGGCTAGTCCACTTTACTATAAATGGGATAGGGCATTTGAGAAAAAGAAACCCTGCCTATTATAAATTTGGCATACAAAGATGGAATCCTCTCAATTGAGTATATCGAAGCTTGGTTAAAGGTAAAAACATTACCACTCAGATCAATGAGTCAAATGGTATCCCACTTCAATAAAATCAGAGCATCACTATACCATCTGAAGATCAAGTAATCATCCCAACAGGACTGACAAATCATATCCTGAAAGAACTTTATGGTGAAGTATACCAACCATGGTCTAAATCTCAATTAGAACCAAACGTTGCCCCTGGTATTATCATTACTGGCCATGGAGAAATACATATCTTATGTGCAAACTTACAAAACTGGCCCATCTCCATCAAGCAACATCAAAAAATTGCAATTCTACATCTGTTCCCTACCCCTTAAATTCACTCATTCCATGAGTTTGGAACATTTGTCAAATTAGGGCTTCCCAATAATGACCTACTCAGCATAAATAATGTCATCCCTATAGACAATTTAAGCATCCTGACCAACTCCAAGGAAGGTCAAGCTCAGGAGTTACTCTCTAAATATTAGAAAATATTTTCATAAGATGATTTTGACTTGTGATGTGCTAAGGGTGTTACACTCAAAATAAACAACGGAGATCTAAACAAATTTAATTACGCCTGATTAGATGCTCGAAATCCTCAGAATAAGATGTATTCAAGGAGATCATGGAACTCCTTGATTGTGACATGTTAGTGCCTTCAAAAAGTCCATGAGTAGCACCAATTTTAATAGTGAAGAAAAAGGATGGAAGCAACTGAATAGTCATTGATTATCAGAAGTTAAACAACATCACAAAGAAGAACTTGTACCCTCTGCCATGAATCAATGATGCCTTGAATAGGCAAGGGGGTGCAAAGTTCTTCTCAGCAATAAACCTTATTAGAAGACATTAGCAAATAGATCTTCCTGCAGAGGAGTGCAAGAAATGTGCAAATATAACCCAAGAGGGATTATTCTAGCTGATGAGAATGCCTCAAGGTCTCTGCAATGCCCTAGTTATATATCAATGAGCAATGGACACAATTCTGGGAGTTTTGAAGTTGTCATGTGTACTAGTGTACTTTAATGAAATCAACATTTTCAGCCGCACTTTTGATGACCACCTGGAACACTTAGAGGAGGTTTTCAGAAGGCTAGCAGCTGCAAATTTAAAAATTAAGCCCAGAAAATGTGAGTTCTTCAAAGACCAACTGGAATAACTCAGACTTGTAATTGACAAATTGGGTCCTCAGCCCCAACTCTTTAATCTGGATGCCATCTCCAAAATAAAAATGGCCCAAATCCAAGCGCAATCTTTAATTAATCCTAGGCATAATCAGAGACTATCACCAAACTATTGTCAATTTTTGCACAGTTTGGGGAGCCGCTTCTCTATATACTTAAGGATAAGGTCCTATTCAACTGGACTCAAGCTTGCCAAGATACATTTGACCAACTCTGATTGGCCCTAATAGGTTCTCCTGTTCTTCAATACCCAGAATTTTGTTGTAAATTTATTTTCTAAACTGGTACATCCCTAACAGTAGTGGGGGCCGTGTATCCCAAGTTGGAGAAGATGGAGAATAGTATCCCTTGCCTTCACTAGTCAGATCTTAAATGTTCATGAAAGGAACTACACAGTGACGGAATGAGAATGCTTAGCTGTCATATATGCTTGCAAGCAATTTTGGGTCTGCCTTCATGGCACTCATTTCAAAGTTGTTACCAATCATGCATCCATAAGATAATTAAACAACTTAAGAGAACCAGAGGGCCGATTGGCCCACTGGGCGTTGAAGCTTCAAGCTTATAACTACACCATTGAGCATTGGGCTAGGCAAAACATTAAAACGTTGATTGCCTATCCCAACTACCAACCATTGCAACATATAGTCTGGCCTCCGATGAGTTGTTTATGATAATTATCAGTGGAGAGTATCAAAATGAGCCTGAATCCATAAAAAATATTACAGATCTACGAAATAATACAATGATCAAAAACGGGATGCTTTACAAGATCGTTCATGGCAAAAGATATATCTTACTAAGATCCCCAGTCCAAACAGACCTAGTAAGGCGGTGCATAAGGCCATAGGGCATGGCGGATTCAAGAAAACGAAAGAGCATCTGAAGCAATTCTACTATTGAGAGTCAATGCATTTTGACATCCAAAAGATGCTATAATGCTGTGCAGATTGCCAAGGTGAAAACCGTTCTAAAAAAGCACATCTTAACAGCTTGTAAAGCCCAAGTTTGCATGACACACTGTATCTATTGATGTTGTTGGCCAACTTCCAACAAGCAATATAAAGGCCAAGTACATAAATATCCATCGACCACTTGACCAAATGGGTTGAGGCCAAGGCCCTTTGGGAAGCTGAAGCGGCAAAAACCGCCAAGTTCATCCGTGAAAACATCATCCACAAACACGGATGTCCACAGGTTATTCTGACTGAAATGGAACCAACTTTACTGCCAATGTCCTTACCAAGCTCAACCAATTAATAGGAGTATGAGGTGTGCTTACTGCCTCCTATCATCCCGAAACTAATGGGACTGTTGAGCGCACAAAAAGGGACGTTGGTGAACATTATTTAGAAACTAACGTTGGCTAAACCATACAAATGGAGTACTTATCTAAGCTCAGAAGTATTTGACTACAATATCTCCTACCATTAGTTATACAGGATGTTCCCCATTTAAAGTACCATATAGAAGACACCTGGCCCTACCAACGCTGGTATATTTGGCTATAGAAAAACCTGGCAAAAACTCTTATACTCAGTATATCAAGAAGCTTGTGGATGCTTTAATAAAACTACAAGCTCAAGACTTTGACAACATTTTTGTTGAGATAAAGGCTCAACATCAAAAGGCCTTAGAAAATCTCTACACACTGGCCAAAATTGAATTTAATGACGAAGTTCTATTTTGCAACACCCATGGATCAGGCCAATCGCAAAAGTTAGATCTCATCTGGGTTGGGCTATTTAGAGTGATTGATAAGACATCTAAGTTTATATACACTATCAAGGATATTAGGACTGGCCATATATACAACTGAGTCTTTGCAAAATTCTTTAGAAGGTTTAATAAGCAGGCTTATTGAGAAAAGAGAAAGGTGAAAAAATACAAAAAAGAAAAAACAATACAAAAAACATTTATATATACAATATTAGTTTTATCTAATTAATACTTTAGTTCATACTTGAGGTGGGGAGAGGATCCAACTTCAGACTTGACAAGCATTTGGGCCAAAAATTAACAATAAGAGGATCATACTTAGACTCATTAGGCATTTGGGCGAAGTTACCAAATAGAAGACCCAATTCCATGCTCATTGGGAGTTTGTACTGAAGATAAAAGATCAACAAAGGCCAATCAGGAATCTTAGGGCTTATGTTCAATTCAAGAAGGGAAATGTCAGATATTGGTGGTTGACTCAAAAAGAAACCTTTTGAATACCATCAGATCTGGACAATTATCCTCCCATTACTCAAGATAATACCCATATTCTCACCTCAAAGTCTATTGCAACTACACAGCTTGGGCTAAACACTTTAACATCAATTCAATCAAGCACTTTATCAAAAAGCTCAGGTTAAATTCACTTGCACAGTATTGCTGATTATCTATGCATCAAATCTCGGCAAATGGTCCCAATTATTGAGAACAATATCAAACAACTAGTATACAAAATTGTTCAGGACCGACCCAAAGCTAACGTTTAGAAGTCCCATGGACAATCATACAAACAATAACGTAATTAATTTCCCGCCCTAGGCCGAAATTTGTATGTCAATCCATGTAATTGGCATGATTAGCACTTGCACATGGACCACCCAAAAGGGAGTACCTAGTGCTCTTGAGAGAGAGGCCTTTGACGTCACAATTAGGGGTACATCATCTACTTTAATTTATGCAAGAATTTCACAGAAGGTGTATTTTGTCACCAGTGTGACATAACTCAAATCCAGAAGATCCTAGGATAATTTTAAATGTTTTTATCACAATTTTAATCCCTGAAATCGTCATGATTTTGAGAGTATTTTGCCATCAATAAACCTAAGAATTGGTCTCGGTCATATCAGTTCAAGGGCCAAACAGGGTGGTAAAATATCTGTTGAAATTTTGTGCTCAAATGTGGCCAGGAGATGCCCTAGAGGTATAAATACTGGCGCCTGGCCTAATGCCTGATTATATAATAAATAGCTTACAAAAAATATATATTTATTTTATCTCTTTCTTGGTCTTTATCTGATTCCTAACATTGGAGAAGCGTCAACAAGCTAGAAATGCCAAATTCACAGCTTGTATAAAAACCTGCCACAAAATAAGTTTTTAATTACATTGGGAAAATTAAGCCCAAATTTGACCAGAAGAGTCACAGCTATTCTAATATTCCCAATGAGTTTCTGAATGGTGAGAATACCGTAAGCCACTGGCAATATCAAGGATTAACCTACAGAACTTCGTCCCAATTAAGTGCGCAGGATAATAATTATCAAGCGAGTTACCCTCAGAATTTCACAGTGGATAGGGAGGCCTGTAAACTGAAACACAAGAGTGGTATCAGTGGGAAATTGGGTACAAGTAGTTAAGAGGAGGGTGCCCTGGAAAACCAGGGTATGTTAGCTGCTACTGCAGCTAACTTCACTTGAGATGCCAAGATCAAAATACCTCTTGAAGGGGCATAAGTAGATAAAACCTGCAGGCTGCATAGCAGTCTGGGCCACTTCAATAATTGCTTTATCTGGATATAGGGGAACAACTTGCCATATTCAACCTGAAGGCTAGGTTTCATGTTGATCTGGGGGAGCACAAGGGGGAAGCATGGAACCTTCTGGGTTTGGGCAAGATGTAAGGCTAAGTTCTTAGGCGGAACATAGCTTGTTGAGGAATTCAAAAGGCTAGCTGATCAGCCTGAACATGTTTTGGCAAAGGCTCAAAAACAATAGGAGGTGGTGCACCACTGCCCCACGTGGGGGCAGTGGGCATCAAATGCATCAACATAGGTAACTTGAATAGGTTGATGACGAGTGGAGCTGTTTTTGCAAAATTTTAAGCTATGATTTGATCAAAAGTGAGCAAATTGAGAGAGAAAGTACATATACTCATAATTTTAATCAACATTTTGTTTTACTAAAGGAACGCCAATTATGTTGGCCTGACCCAGATAGGCTTTTAGTTCTTCACAAGGTGGGGACTTGAATATTAAACTTCTTATATGTATGCCACATTGCTCCTCCTAATTTTGACATATTACAGGAGGTGAAAGTTAGTTTGTATTGTTCCAATTGCTGGATATAAGGCCTTAAGACCATCTACATGGTCTGTTCAATGTTCCTTTCTTTTTGTGATTGTATGGTAATGCTAATATGTCATCATATATCACATACTGAGTGATGGTGGCGTCGTGGTGTGGTTCAATTGGTATTAAATTGTAGAAAACTGAGTTTCACTTGTTTGGTGCATTGTTTGGATAACATGATTCCACTTTAGATAGAATATCCCCTTTCTAGTCCACCCACTCTTTTACCTGATCTTTAGAGCCTATTAAGCCTATGTGATGGACCTCGTTCTTGGCTCTTTTAAGAAGCACTGACTGGCTTAATGTCCATAATGCCACATAGGCTGCATGTAATATAGAACGCATTAGGCTTTTCACATGACAAAATATGCTCAGTGGATTCAATTTATTGCTGAGGAGGAAAGTTTTAGTAGCTGAAATTTACCTGATACCATTTGTTAGGGCACATAGAAGGCGATGGAACACTAATGGGGGTGGTTGACCATTTGTGACGTAATTTTCTCTCATTTAATATAGGTAGTGTTAATTAGTACAATTCCTTATATAGATCACAGGCGTTGCATAAGGCGATCTGGTCGTAACAGTCATTCAGCACATTTTTTATATAAAATTGGGCCTTAAGTAGAATAAATCAGTGAATTTTAATATTTACTTAGCCAAATTTAGGAGATATTAATAAAGCTGGTCTTCCTAGTAGCAATCATATCCGCTCCTTCAAATTCCTTTATATGATAATTTCTAGTTATAATAAACAGGCCAGTATTGCAGACATAGTCATCATAAGCTCTTGAGTCTTCAGGTCTAGCAAGCTCATATGCGTTGCCAGCTTAACCTTTTCATTGCATTGTCCCTACTGATTATAAATAATGACTGTTAGATAAGTATAGGTCCCCTTTTTTCTCATTATTTTTAAGTTGATTAGGTTAATATGATAATTTCTGGCATTTTTTATTTGGGGATTGAGGCTCTGAAGAGATGTCAGGGTTACTAATCTTAGGGCCAAAAATGATGTGAGCTAAACTGACAATAAGAGGATTGTGCCAGAAAATCAGATAGTTTTCCATTGACTAAAAAACATTGAAGTAGCACTATTAAAGCTGGTCAAAAATAGAAGTTTTAATCTGCCAGTGTAGGTAGCAAAGTGAGGTCAATTGATCTACTCCTCCCAGTTAGAGATTTATTGTCTCACAAATTAGATTTTAAAAGATTAGATTTTTATGCGCCATTGAATATGGCTTTCTGATCTTCCGGTGTATGTTCCCTATTAGCATTTACAAAAATCACCTCTAAAATTTTTCTAGACCTGGTTCAACATGTTAGAGGTGATGGCTTTTATACTCCAAGTGTGCTCACCTTTTATAACTTGTTTGGTTGTAACAGCCTACCCTTAAATTAAGCATACACTTCAGTAAGTTCAACTTTTTATGATTTTAAAAACTGTAGCAGGGCATTCAGCAAACAAAGTTTATGGTTTAGGTTTAAATTAAAATTGAACTGCTTTGTCCAAATCTTTTTTCTGGGTGCCAAAATTGTATTGGTTATCATTTTTCTCCATTTGGTTTACTGAATTTTATTGTTATGGTCTTATATAAAACCTAAGCTTTGGATAAGTTGATTACCCATCTCTTCACCTACCTATTTGATTATATGATCAGTCTGGTATGGGTCTCCTGATCCACTTTTAGAAATTTTATGCTTCTCCGCCTTCAGTATTGTAATGGACATGTTCCTTCAAGTAATTGATAAAGGAGTTGGGTAGTATCAACCATTTAAAAGTAAATAGAATATATATAAAACCAGAAAGGAGCTTATTGTACAGCAAACCACTACTTTATGGGTGAATTACTCCCTAAACTATGGTAGCTATGTTTAAATTCAACAAATTTCATTGTACCTAAGAGAGAGCAAAGAAAGAAGACATCAAATGAATAATTTCTGTGCTCGTCCAGGTAGTAATTTAACCTAACAATATGTTTTGTAATTCAGAATAAAAGGTTATAAGTTGATAATTGCAGATTTTATTTTGCAGTATCTGCTTAATAACTTGTTTTTGGTAATACAATAACCCCAATTCTAATTTTTAATAGATCAAAAACATTTAAATAAATTAGTTTAAGTCTACTTGATTGGTTGTTTCATTATTACAAGGTAAATGGGTATATATAAATTTTGGTGATTACGCCATGTTTTGGAGGCATATTTCTAGTTTTGACTTTATTTTGGTTAATGTAAATATCATAAAATTATCAATTCTTTGTTCACACTTAGATTTTCTTTACATTCTGGTTCCTTTATGCATTTGAATAAGTCTCTTCATATGCACAAGCTTTTCTGGCAATTGGGAACCCCTATTAATAGGGCAATCCTCCCATTTATTAATTTTAGACTTTTTGTTTAAGGATTCTGCGTTATAAGATGGTTTTTGATAATTTGTAAGGTTAGTTCATAAAGTTTTAAATCTGGCAGATCTTTCAAAAATATAAAAGGCTTATAATTTGCTATTCTTTTGAGAGCCAATTCTGTGCAGCTGAAGAATTAAAAATGTTCCAAATCAGGATAATGCAATGGTCAGGAATGTTCTATACCATCACATCGTCCCCCTTTAAAAAATAGACTCAACTATTTATTTTAGTCTGAGAAGTGGCGGCAATCTTCAGTTGTTTGACATGTGTATTATTCAAACTTGAGTTCTTTAAATTTTACCATATACTTGTGCTGGCTTTGCATTGACTTGCTATCCACAAACTCAAAATCTTATGTTCAGGAGAGTCAGACATCCGAATACTAATGGAGATTAGATTGACTCAACTTTCCAATAAAATTCCCTCAGTGATAAATCCATTGATAAAGGAGTTATTTTACCTCAAAACAATGATTGTCAGAATCTTACTCTACCACCGATGTGAAGGCTTCTTAATTAATTGAACAACCGCCAATATCTGTTAGAAATCATCTTTACAGCATACCAACAGTGGATGATAAAAGGTCCTGTTTGAAGGGAGCCTAGAAGTTCACCTCATCAAAGACGGTTCTGATTTCCTATAAATATTTAAAGTTATAATTAAAATTTTCCATCACTTGTTTTGTCTTAAGATCTTTTAGTTAACTTTTGTTAAATAATTCTTCAATAACTACTTACTTAAGAATCTCTTGTCTCCTGGAATTACAGCTTTGAGCCTTCTAATTTTTGATTCTTCAGCTGGTTGACTACTTTCCCGTCGCCTTGAGAAATATCAAACTCAGCCAGTTGACTATTTTCCCGTGTTTTAAGAAAAAAGTGGTGCTCACTACAATGGGGCTCTAAGCTGTTGCAATTGAAAACGTCTATCAAGCCATGTAGAATAAAAACAGTCAAAAAGTATCAATAATCATGCCAGAAGAGTAATTAACTAGGTCACTACGTCTAGATAAAAAGTAACTCCCCTGTAGCCTGAAGACTTAAGTTACAGGCTACTTTAGAATCAATTTTCCCTGATGTTAATCAGCGTCAGTACTAAGTTCATGTCAAAAGTAATAAAACCAATTCAGCAATTACTAATAAAAATTTTATCTTGATATAGATCGTTTTCTCCACTCCAAAGCTTCCACGTTACCCTCTAAAAATGCGCATAAAGTATGTATCAATTTAATTATCATTTAGAGAGTTGGTAACTGGTAATTTGTTATCATCGCCACTTTGTACATCATGCTTTATATCATCTTATTCAGATCCTTTGAGCACATCATTCTGAGGTAAAAGATAGCTAGGAATGTCCCAAGAACTACACTCAGCAGTGTGAACTCCTTGATACTGCTTCAGCCTATGTTCATGAAATAGAGACACTATTATGGACTTCTGATGTTTGATAAATTAAGCTCAAATGCAACTTACCTAATTGACAGTGGGATCTCTGGGTATACTGATCAATTCAACCGATGATTCCAATAATATGATGTTGGTTGGGCTCATAGAATTAAATCAAATCAAAGTCCTATTTATTATTTGCAGCAACGTTGTCAGGTCTTGACCCAAGGCGGCGTGGAAAGGCCTCCTGGGCCCAAAAGGCCTGATGGTTCTTCTGGCTTAGATGGAAGACAGGGACCATGTTGCAGATGGTTTGACCAACCATTACTAATGTTATATGTATCTAGTAATTATATTCATTAGTACTTATAAGGAGAATTTGACGTCATAAGATGTCTGGAGCGCACATCCCTTGACTTCTTAAGGTTTCTCCAAAGCTGTACTCAATACATTGATAATTTCACCTTGGCGCCATATATTTGCAGATATGGCTGTTCAAAAACCATAGTTCCCTGGTGCAATCTTATCTCCTCAATCTAGTACTTAAGTTGGATTTTGGCCTCGGCAGGTTAGAAGTGTTCCTGGTATATCTATCAATAACCTTAATATGATCCGTTTAACACCAACATAAAATATTTGGTAGAAAAACTATGTTTAATATGGCCTTCTCCAGATTATTACTTGCAGTTGAGTGATCATGACTAAAATAGAAATACACCAAGCTTGGTGATTCACTCCCTCATCTTCAATCAGATAATAACCTCTAGTCTACCATTGAAAAGTGAAGTTTAGTACACATGAAAGGCACCAATAGGAATACAAGGGGAAGGATTATATCTTGGCGGAATCCCAGAGGTATGAGATCCTTTTTCTTTAGGTTTTGAACAAAAACTTTAGAAAAGAGAGACCCTTCCTGTGGGCCCCAAAGCCAATGTCAGTATATGATACTACCCTGTACTTCTAAATCTCTCATAAATAATGATTCCTCTTGTTGGACAAAATGTCTTTTTTTGTTAGGTTTACAAGGTCTTTGTCTTCTAACAGCGTCTTGTAAGCTTAATAAGTGGATACCTTTGCAATTAGATTACGCCTTGGTGCCAATTTCAACAGACCCTCAGGACCTCCTGTACCCCCAGGACCGGCTATCCCTGTATCTAAAGATGTGATTCATGGCGAAAAGATAAATCTAAATCTATAGCTACATCGAAGTCTCAGTTAAACACTTTCTACTGGATGCAAGATTCACCTTAATGGAAGACCATTTGACCCTCAACTTACTTTGAGTGCCTTGTACACTGAAATGGATAACTTTGCTGAATTTACCGAAGTTGTTGATGGACATCTCTGCTGATTGGATGATAACTGTAAGCTCCTTGACGATTAAGTAAGCCAATGTGAAAATAAATTACAAGCTCATCTATTGAGATTCATATTTTGAAAGAACATATCGCTCAAAAGGCATTGGCATCCTACTTAAATAAAATTTTGAAGAAGCTTAAGAAGAATTAGAGACCATCTGAAGAGGAATTAACATGCTGGATCCACTGATTAAAACTGACATTGAATCCTCTACTCACAGCGTGTCGCTGGCATTGATACTTTATTGACCCTGGTAACTTCTTTTTTTCAAACCTAGTCATAAAGAAAAATTAGTCCTAGGACATGAAATCATTGCTTCATTTTTGCATGCTTTGATAGTGCGATGGAGAAAGCACCTGACCATCAAAAGGTCAAACATATTAATTCCTGTTTAAGTAGTGCTGCCAGAGAGTAAAGAACCCTCACCTTGAGGCGTGCAATCTTGGAGTCAAGTTTGAACCGCTCTAATTCAAGAATTTGAAAGTGACCAAACCCTTTCTGAATCAGAACCAAGCTAACATGGGCATCCGGTTGAAAAATGGAGAAAGTCCCTCTGATTTTGCCATTCATTTCTATACTAACGCTCATCTTTGGTGACTACTAAGAGAATTAATTTGGATGATGCCATTGCAGCAGTAATTACAGCTCTAGAATCATGTACAGAAGTTCAGCTCTTTTTGATTGTCCTGAAACATACTTATAATTGTATCTGGGATATTTTGGAATCCTTTTCAATATCCCACTGTTGGCATGGGTTCAAAAAAGCTTATCACCTCCAACTGACCTAGAGTACATGAAGTCGAGTCAAAAAGGAAATTTTGTGTGTCTACTTTAATAGAGACCGTCATCAGGCATGGAATTGTTGGAAACGACGTTCCATTACGGCAGAAAAGAGCGGTCAACATGAAGAATGAGGATCTTCATGCTTTTGATACCACTAAGCCTCAACCTAAGCCTATTTTACTTAATGATTTTGAACAAAGTACTTAATCAAAATCTGGATGAGGAGATTGGGTTTCCAAATGATAGTAAAGGTTCTACTTTTTACTTCTACTGTTATTGAGACACTTATGTTCCTTACTTTGCCTCACAATTTTTCAGCATATTGACTTGAATAGCAGTGAAGTTTCAGAAGATTCCAGTCCCAGCCATTGTGGATAGTGGTTAACATGTTAAAGTCATATCTTTCAAACTTATGAAGTGGATCAAGATGGCTCCAGATGTACCTCATTATATGGAGTATTGTACTTCTGATTCTCTCTGCACTTGAGCTATTGGATAAAACTCATCCTTACCAATATGATTTGGAAAATTATTGATAACAATCTCTGATGTTGCCTTGTATAATTCATGTTATGATCTATTTATCAGTACACAACTTTTAAAGAATCAAGTATCTATTATCAACTATGCTTAAGGATTTCTTTCTCTACTTGGTCATTGAGTGCCGAAATTTAAAACTCCTCATGATAAAACTTAAATTGAGCTTAGACGCGTCTCTTTGAAAAAGAAGATAAAATTGATCCTGTAGAGTATCATGCATGTGGGTCTAGAGTTTGACTGACTCCTAAAACAGTAGAGGGTATAATATACCTCTCTCTTCACCCAATGAAATGGTAATTCCTCTTAAATCTGAAACTATTGTGGACACTTGGATTCATGTTATATACCCCCTGGTCAGCTATTAGAAATTCAGGGACATCAAAAACTTTTCTTTAAGAGAGATGTTGACTTTTCTGGGGATTTTAGATCCTGCATATGCTGGGTCTATTTTATTTTTATTAACAAACTTGAAGGATAAACCAATAATGTTGGACTGAAAACCCTAATTGCTTTCATCCACACACTAGCTGATGAAAAGGTAGAAACATTTAAAGAATTGGAGAATTAAGAGATGTGGGTCTTGAGTAGCCCCTACCATTGGCCACACCAGCCCTTCTATTGGCCCTGAACTAACACTGATCAGCATAAAGAAGTAGACCAATTATTGGAAGAATATTATGATATTTAGTCCAATTCTACATATGATTTTGGTAAAATAAATGGTGTAGTATATCAAATAGAAGCTAAAGTGCGCCTTTTTGCACCTTACTGTATTAAAAGAGCAAGGCTGAAGAAGTTTAAATGATGGTCGAACTGTCATGTACACATGACATAATAGTGGGGACCAACCCCAAAGATAAGGCTGGGTGCCTGGAGGCCCAGAAGGTGAAGCTACAGGGCCTCCTAGACCTGAAGCACATCCTAGATCAGCGCTGGGTGAGGGCAAAATATGCCCAGGTTGGTCCTAGTGGGGTGCCAAGTGCCCAGCCCCTGAAGTTGGGCCAAGCGTTAAAACGAACTATCTACCAAAGAAAGGCGGATGGTTTGGTTCAGTTAGTCAAGGAACAGGGATTTGAAACCTGTTCCATCTACAAAATAACGCGCTTGGGTCAAATCCAACTTCAGTTGATAACTCAAGTGAAGTCTGTTTCAGCCTATTCCACTAACTCAGATGACAGTATTGCCCTATTGGTGAGTCACTGCTTGGGCCCACTGCGGCATAACCCCAATTTCCCTGTCCAAGTTTAAATACATTTTCTCCAACCAACATTCCTTGTTGGTTGACTTCCCAAATAAACCTTTAACCCATTTACGTTATTTAGAAATTTTTATAATATTCCAATCGCTCCTGTGTGTGAATCTCTTCGAGGAGGTCTTGCACTCCATTACCCTTGCCATTGCAAGTACCTTGCATCTCTCCCCTCATGCACCATTTGTCCACCCAGGATCCCTCCAACCTGGGCCGCTTAGCCATGTTCTATATGTGCACCGCGTCGCTTTTATTGAGTTATTTTAAAATTTGTTATTTTATGCCTGAGTTGTTATTGCTCCAGCACCTTCTGCTGGGCTCTAACTGCTTTTGCACTAACGGTTAATTCCTTGGCGTTGGCCTGGTGCACCGTGCACTCCCCCACTGGGAACAGGAGAGTTATAGACAATCTCCTTACATGAACTTTAACAACTATTGGATTCTAGATTATCTGTTCCCTCTTGTAGTCACTGGGCTTCTCCCATTTAATTGTCCGCAAAAAGATGGTAGTCATAGAGTGGTGATGGATTATTGACTTGAATGCTGTCACTAAGAAAGATAGTTATCCCGTTTCTTCAGATGACGATTCTCTTCAATTATTTGCCGCTCCCAATATTTTTCAGCCATGGAGATAGCAAGTGGCTATTAGAAAATAGAACTGGCACCCAAATACCACCCTAAATATGCCATAATTGCCAATGAAGAATTTTTTGCGCCCACCAGAATGCCGCAGGGATTGTGTATTGTTCTGGTTACCTACCAATTAGCAACGGATGGGATTTTAGGTGATTTCAAACTCTTTTACATTTTAGTCTACCTCAATGACATAACTGTATTCTTGAAGACATTCTTATCTCATATGAGTCACCTTTGGAAGTATTCAATCAACTTCAGAAAGCCTCACTAAAGTTGAAGTAATCAAAATTTTCATTTTTTCAGAAAAAAAGATGGTGTTTCTTGGGCATCAGGTATCAAAGACTGGAATTCAATCTCTTCCTGACAAGAGTGATACAATCAATAAGATGTCACGATCTGCTAGTTTAAGAGGTATACAAATTTTTAAGGATGGTCAGATACTACTGACAGTTTATCCCTAGATTAACTGAGTTTTTAGAACCCTTAACTACTTGTTACAAGAAGTAGTACCTTTTGAGTGAAAACTTTGCTGGTGTTACAGTTCTCTTGACTGTCGCTGAGGTCTGAAGGTGGCTAAAAGCGGCAAATTCGCAAAAGGTTCTAGAAGGAAAAGGGGAATTGGTTAAAATACTAATTATTTTATTATGTTAAAAGGTGTCAATATTTATAGGGTGAGTGGATAAACGGTGCCTCAAAGATCGTTGCAACCCCATCTGTTCTGGTTTTTTCCTGTCTTCCAGACTGACCGCCTGATGGGCATCCTTAATGTATTTTGCTACCCATCTGACTGAATCGGTGGAAACTCCAACTAATTTGACTCAGGAATTGAGGATGAGAATCCTGAAGTCATCTTCATACAATAAGTTTGATAGTTGATTTGTTATGACTCAATTTATCGGTGGGGACTTTTATTTGTTCATTATCTTGAATCCTGACAAAACCCCTCAAGATCCTGTTTGAGGGGGGTATACGGCCAAAGGAACTGGCCATTTACCCGATTGACCATGGTCCCCTGGTTGACATCAGCAATGAAGTACTCAGACTTCACCTTATGAATGACCTAATAGGGTCCATACCAAAGAACTTATAGCTTATTTTGTCAGCCTCCAGGTCGATGGTGATAGAAGAGAACAAGGTCACCTAATTAAAAAAGTTGCTAAGGAGGGTCAGCCAAGATCAAATCAGAATATCTCTCTTCCTGTAGTGGTATTGATGCCTTGTGTGGCTAGGGCTTTAATCTGGACAAATTCTTAAACTAAGGCTCTCATAGCTATATTTGAAGTTCTCAGTAGTAAAGTTCTCATGCAATGGCTGGAAGCTATTTGGTAGCTGAGATGCACACCCATATAGGGCTTCAAAGGGAGTAATCTTAATGACTTGGTGGTAGCTTACCCTGTAGGCAAGCAAAGCGCTGGGTAGGTAGTGGTTCCAACGAGCAGGATATAAAGTGGCAACTTTTGTAGAATGGAAATAAGAATTCCATTAGCGCGTTCTACTGCCCCATTAGTAGATGGGTATAAGGATCAGCAAAACTCTGGGTAGTTCTGATTAGTGAGGTAAGTTCTTGTGCTACCTATGAAGTGAAGTTTAACCCATTGTCTGAAAGTAAGATTTGGGGGCACCCATGCTGGGTGAAAATGGATCAAACATGTAAGAGGTCTGTGGCTTTGACAGTTGCAGCTGGGACCAAAATCGCTTCAACTCACTTTGTTAAGTGTTCCACAGCTATTATAATATACTTGTGGCCATTAAGTCCAGTGGGGAGAGGGCTCACCACATCAATGCTAATGGCATTGAAGGGCCCAGTTGGGATGACAAAAGAGTGTTAGAATCAAGGATTGGATTGGTCTTGAGATCAGTAAGTCATACATGCCTCCTTGACATCTTGGATGGTCCCATCATTAGGTCCCAGTAACATCATGACTTCAGCCATTTGTAAGTCTTCTTAAATTCCCCCAAGTCCCACAGTAGAATGGCCCACTAGAATAACATCAGTTTGGGAAGAGGGGTGAATGTAAGGGATCTACTTCTTATTGACCTTGTTGTAAAGCAGCCTATCCTTAATTTGAGTGTCTTGAGTCATCCTTCAGAATTCATCTTGGATCTTGGGAGTTTCCAATTCCCACATCTCAGGTCAAACTATAAGATTGTATAGATAGTCCTCCTCGGGGGTCAAAGCTGCTAGCACTGGCATCCTGGAGAGGCTGTCAGCATTTTGGTGAATTACACCTGCACGATGGACAAAGGTGAAATCATAGCTCTATAGTCGCAAAGCCCACCTGGCTAGTCAGCCATCTGGGTCCTTCATTTGCTGGAGCCACCATAGCGAGGAGTGATCTGTAGCAATGGTAAAGTGAGTACCATAGAGTAAGGTCAGAAATGTTTGATGGCTAGAAAGACACCTAGGCACTCCCTCTCAGTAATTCTGTAGTTCCGTTCAGCTTTACTCAGCGTCTTACTAAAATAGGCCATGGGATGGTCGACTTGGTTTTCATCATTTTTGGGCTAGGATAGCCCTGATGGCAACATCACTTTCATCCAAAAACAACAAGAAGGGTAGGTCAAGGCGTGGGTGGACTATAATGGGTTAGTACATAGAGCAGTCCTTAAGGCATTAAAACCCATTTCTTGTTCAGGGCGCCATTCAAATTTCACGTTCTTCTGCAGGAGGTAGAATAGTGGCTTGGCTAGGTCAGCAAACGGGGAGATAAATTTAAATAATAAGCCACCATGCCTAGGTATACCAGGATATCTCTTAAGATTTGGGGGCGTGACATTCTCTCTATGGCGTCGACCTTGTCCAGTGTAGGCTGGATGCCATTTTTGGAAACTTTGTGTCCCAAAAATTCCAGTTCATATTAAAAGAAAGATAACTTTAAAGGTTTAAGCTTTATAGAAGCCTTTGATAGTCGACTGAAGACTTTAATGAGATGCTTAATGTGTCCATTAAAGGTTTGTGAGAAAACATTAATGTCATCTAGGTAGACAAGGACGCATGAAAGTTTTAAGTCACCAAGGATCCCATCCATGGCACGATGGAAAGTGGCTGGGAGTTTTAAAGGCCCTGAGGCATTCTTGTGGGCTCGAAATGTCCTTCATTGACTATGAGAGCGCACTTGGCTCAACCTTCAGGGTGAGCTCAACTTGTCAATATCCGCTGGCAAGGTTTATGGCAGAAAACTACTGAAATCCAGCAAGCAGACGGAAGGGAATTGTCAATTCAGGGTAGAGGATAACTGTCCTTTTTGGT
Organism: Massospora cicadina; assembly: GCA_022478985.1. NCBI lineage: Eukaryota > Fungi > Entomophthoromycota > Entomophthoromycetes > Entomophthorales > Entomophthoraceae > Massospora > Massospora cicadina. The sequence goes on from JAKSZP010015808.1 coordinate 160,584, forward strand.
GACGAAGTTGAGTTTCTGGCAATCCATCACCACCTGGTAGTTGCCATCCTTCTTCCAAACCATTAGTAGAGGAGAGGCTCAAGGGCTGCGCGATGGTACCAGGAGCCTGGCATCGAGTAGTTGTTTGAGTTCCAGTCACCTGGACCTCTTCAACCTTGCTTTTTTGGTAAGGTTTTGATAGGAAGGGGGGAGCCTCCCAGTTTTCAAATGAAGTAGAATTCCGTGCATTCTTCCAAGGTTGTAGGTTGAGGTTAAAAATAGGTCTGAATACTCCTCCAACAACTCCTGAACCTTACATTGTTGTCGTCTGAGAGGTCTTTGCCAATATTGGTATTGACCGGGCTGATTGATGAAAGTATCTCTAAGCTATAATCTCTCAAGTCCTTAAAGCTTCAGACATCAGCAATAACCTTCACCTGTAGAAGGTAGACATAGGCGGCAGGAAAGTTAGGACCTACTATCTTGGGTTTGTCAGTAAGGTTGGCCAACAACACTAATATAGATCTGGCATAAGCTGAGTCTATGATCCCCAGGCAGGTTAGCAACTCTTTCGTGGATGTGTTTAGGCCTCAGATTTCCAATAGGTATCCCAAGGAGATGTTAACATGGACCAGGTGTTGACAATGACTTGGGACTTCGGAGGTATGGTAGTCGCCCTAGGCAAGTAAATTCAGCATGCCCTCTTACCTATCAATAGCAGGAGGGGCAGTCTGACTTGGGAGCCCCTAATGTGATATTTGAGCCAATTGATTCAATTTTTACTCTCCAGTAAACAGGCTCAGGATTTTACTTAGGTTTAGAATCATGAGAGGTCTCAAATGTCAGAGGGACCTGGTGCTCTAGTAGGGACAAAAAGCCACTCTCATAATAAAGTACTAACAATTACTCTTAAAGGAACTGAGTCCCAAGGAGCATGTCATAGCAAGGATTATCTAGCGCGACAGCGGGGGTGTTTACAGCAAGATTTCCAATCTGTAAAGGTAGAGAGCAATAAGCCCCTATAGATTGAGTACATTGTGGGCCAGCCGTGCCATACTCCAAATATTGTGGCAGATCTGGAGCAATCTTGATGCTTTTCATTACATGGATGATATGATGTTCATGGAAAGCCACTGTTGACTATGGCAAGGATAATTTTATGAACTCAATTCGCTACCTGGGTAACCAGACTTCCAAACAGAGGCGGCAGCGTGAGGAACATGGGTGAGTCATTGGAAGAAGAGTAAGCAATATCAATTTTTTTATTATTATTGGTTACCAAACCTTCTTCTCCAAGTGCAATAGTTCCAGGTTCGTTCAAGAATATGGAGGATTCTTGAGGCTGAGTAGGGATGTCAGCATAAAGCGCCTCGTTCTTCAAACTGAGAGCCCTTTTCCCACATTTTGGCAAGCTGTTTCCAGTAGGCCATGGCACTGTGTCTGAAATTGTTACAGTAATTGCATCAAGGTCAAGGATTTTTCTGGTTTTTGGCCACATGAACTCTCGGGACAGTTAGAGGAGCCTGTATATATAGCCTTAGAGTTTAGAGCCGATGCAGGGATCTTGTTTAGAGCTTCCTTGATCTCCTGGATACAGGTTAACCCATTCTTCTGCCCAATCATATGCATTTGAACCTCAGGTTAGAATCCCAATGCAGAAATGACAGCAGTAATAGCATCATCCAGGGTGATACAATTTGTAGTGACTAAGGGTTGTGTTTGGGCATAAAACTGGCCGGTAAACTCCGTGGGGCTTTATCCTTTAAACAGTCTAATACCCATGAACGCCTGTTTTTGGTTGGCCAGGGTTTGATTGCTGCCGAACTCTTGGATTAAGGCTGTAAGGACCTGTTCCCAGGTGTTGCACTCCTTCAAGTGGGAGGTCATGATCTCCCAGGCAGTACTATCTAGGCAGGAGTGGAAATTATTTATCTTCTGTGGTTGGCGTCCTCCTCCATGGAACTCTCATATGCGTACAGGAAGGAGGCAATTCTTTCCTATCTGGGGGAGAACTTTTTGTTTAAAACTAGGTTTAAAGTTAGTAACCTTTGATTGGAGAGGGTGTTAACACCAGGGTTGGGCGCTGGCTTCAAGATCTCAGTCTCCGCATAGTCGCAGGGTGCCTTCTGGTCCAGCCACCGCCATAGGCCCTCAAGGTCTTCCTGGATAATATCCAAATTCTGGTTGAGGGAGGAAATGGAAGCCTTATTTGTGACTTGCTTCTTTAGAGATTGTATGTTGGCGTCCTGAAGGTAAAGCTAGTTCTCAAGGGTAGTCAAATGGGTTTTGAAACCCTCAACAAGTTTTTTTGGGCTGTGAGATGCGAGTATTAGTAAGCTTGATGAAAGCACTTAGGCTGTCCATTTCATCTGACAGGACGTCAATGGAGACCCTAGGGTCAAGGGAACTCCATCCACATAAAGTTTGCATACCTGAGCTACATTCCAAATTTGATCATGTAGGGCATCCAAGGCTGTTATCACATCCTTCCACCATGGGTCCTCAGGGCCATCAGGTGTGTGAGCTGAGGGACCTGGGGCCCGGGAGGTCCACAGGGACCCTCTGGCCCTTTGGGGCCTTCAGGCTTCCTAGGCCCTTCAGGACCTTCACTCCTAGAGGAGTAGTACCAAGAGGCCAGCTCCTGATAGTGTTGTTGTAGGGGCTCATACCAGATCCTCAACTTGGATGAGGCGCTGGTTCCAGGTTGCCTCAAGAAGTTGGACGTTCTGACGCAGCTGGTCCTCAAGATAGCCAGAGATCCGGTTGTCTAACACCACAATTTGGTCTCAGACCTCATTGATCAACCGTCGGTTATCAATAATGGCCTTGCGGTTGTCATGAACAAAGGAGGAGGCTGCATTATAAAAATCAATGATGTGAGTGTGCAAGGCCTGGGTGAGCCCCAGTTGTTGAGAGACCTCTTGATGGTGCAACCCAACTAGTTGGAGTAGGTGATGAATATCTGGGTGAACAAAGTTGTGAAGGTAGCATTTGGAACCCAGTGTAAGTTCTCCTGCCATCAGCTGGGATGAGTCATAGAGGTCCCACATGGTAGAAGGAATAGAATAGGCACAGGAACAGCTGAAACGAGACCATGAAGTAGATGCTATTTAATAATTGTTGGAAAACATCATTAAGGTTCTCATAATGAAGTTGATACTGACTTCCATCAGTAGAGGGCATGGAGAAATGGAACGTGGACTAGAATCCTAACCATTTAGGTTGCATGGGTGGTATTTCATATCACGAGGTACTAACCCATCGAGAAATGCTTCTCAAATGCCCAGCGGATTGGTCTTCAGGGTTGATAGTATTTTCCATTGTTTGTGATAGACAAATTCATTTAGGACAGCTCATAGCCCACTGTAGTGAGCACTATGTTTGTCAGAATTACAGTTCTCTAGACTGCCGCCAAGGTCAGAAGGTGGCTCAAAGCTGCAAATTTGCAAAAAGGTCGAGAAGGAAAAGAGAAAATTATAGAATACTGAATATTTATTAGGTTACAAGGTGTTAATATTTATAGGGTGAGTGGGGATAAGGTGCCTCAAGAATTGTTGTGGCCCATCCATTCAGGATCTTTTCTAGTCTTCTGGATTGACCGCCTGATGGGCATCCTCATTGTTTCGCTGCCCACCTGACCAAATCGATGGAAACTCCGCCTCACATCACTCAGTAATTGAGTTGATATCATGAAGTCATCTTCGTTTGGATAGGTTTGAGAGTCAATTTATTATGGCTCAATTCAGAATTGGGGAATTCGATTTTTTTGTTATCTCAAATCCTGACAAACCTGAATAAGAACATGCCTCTAACTAGCTTATGACTACCTTGTGTACTTAACCAACTTCAATACATCCTTGATTTGATCAGCCTTGTATATTGTTTACTGATACTGGTGATTTGCGATTGGAGCAATTGTCACTCAATATAATATAGATAAGGTAAATCATCTAGTCTCCTACTATAGTAAGACTCTAATTAAGGTGGAGAGGAATTATAGAATAGCAGAGCGGAAATGCCTTGATGTCCTTTTGGCTATTAAACAGTTCCGTCCCTACCTGTAGGAACTCATTTCACTGCAGTCACCAATCATGCCTCATTATGGTGGTTACTACAAATGGAGGACCCCAATGGGCAGTTAGCATGCTGGGCCCTTCGCTTATGAAATTATGATTTCTCTATTGAAGACCATGCCAGAACTAACCATCAAAGCTCAAATATATCCAAGATGCCCATCTTGGCTGTGCTTACCACTAAAGAAGATAGAACTTTTAATAATATTGGCCTACTAGACTTATGTGCTCTTGTGACTAAAGAAATATAGGAGAACTATGTAAAAAGACTGAAAACAATCAGATTCAAGAAGGACTTTTCTATAAACTTATCATTGGTAAATGGATCCCCAATATATATCCCTCTTTCTCAAATAAACGTAATTCTGGATGGACATAATGAAATTGGTCATGGTGCCATTAAGAAGACTTGTGAATGGTTAATGGCTTGACACTATTGGGATAGGATGTTAGAAACCATCCAAGAAGTCCTCAAGGCGTGCCTTATTTTTGGAACCAGGATTGGCTAGACCTTGATATCAAAATCGAATTGTGGCTCCTTCAGGACCCTTCAACATGTTTAGTATAAATAAAGTGGTGCCTTTATTAATGGGGATCCATGGCCATAAGTATATAATTTTGACCATAGTTCATTTAACTAAAATGGGTTGAAGCCATTTTGGTGCTGGCCGCTACTTATAAGCCACAGCAATGTTTTTATTCCAACACGTTTTCCCCCAAGTGGGCGCCCTCAAGTATTATTATTTAATATGTTTTAATTTCAAGTTGATAACACAGTAGCTGACTTCACTGTTTAATACTATTTATCATTATGTTTCTCCCTATAATCCTTCAACCAACGGAGCAGTTGAGAATGCTAATGGGGCTTTAGTTTCTATTCTGCGAAAGATGGCCACTTTGGATCCTCATCGTTGGAACCATTACCTTCCTAGTGCATTTAGGATTACTGGATAAGCTATCATCAGATTATTAATAGGTCTCCATTTCAGGCTTTATATGGGAGAAAACCCAGATTGCCAAGTAGTACACAACCGTTACTAGACAACTTTGTGCCATATACCACTGATATAACCATGAGAGCTCTAGAGGAAGAGATGATTTAGTTACAGGCTCTTGCTATGGAAGGAATAATATCTACGACCTCTCGAGAAACCAAACAATCAAATGCCAAACGGCCTACATTACCCATATTTCAATTAGGAGATATTATTATGCTTACTATCATTGACCAGAAGGTCGACCAACAAGCTCAACTTCACTTTGTCTGGTCTGTATCAAGTTTATGTTACAAAGTCATTTCTGAATATTCCATTGCCAATTCAAACCATAGATCTGTAGTCAATCGAGTTTGTGATTGATTTCTTAGGCTGTATGTCCCTCTTCAACAAGATCTTGAGGAAGCATTGGAAGATATCAGAATACTAATGGAGATAAGATCAACTCTACTTTCCAAGAAGATTCCTTTGGTGATAAATCCATTGATGAAGTAGTTATTACACCAAGACATCAATTTCAGAATTGTGATCTACCACTGACGTATGAGCTTCTGATTTAAAGAAATAACCGCCATAATCCTCTCAGAAATCATCTCAATTGGAAGACCAACAGTGGTTGCTGGATGAAAGATTATGTACAAAGGGAACCTAAAAGTCCACCTCATCAAAAACAATTCCAAATTTATATAAATATTTAACCTTTTAAACAAAATAAGCATCACTTTTTGGTCTTAATATCTTTTCTTTGACTTTTGTTAAGTTGTTATTAGATAACTAATTTAAGAAGATTCTTCTGTCTCTTGGAATTACAGTTTGAGCCTTCTTATTTTTGATTCCTTGGCCGATTTATTACCTTCCTGTTGCCTAGGGAGAAATTAAACTTGGCAGTTGGCTAATTTCCTATTTTCTGAGAAGGAGTTTTGTAAAATGCATGTAGAAGAGGAAAGGACTTCTCTAGAAGAGGCCTCTTAGCCATCTTAAGTTGAAAAATATGATTGGTGGGGTGCGCTCTTGATCCTACTGGTAATGATAGTACAAAGTCAGCCGGCTTACTTAATTAACCACCTCTTATGGGCCAATCCACATGGTGCAAACTTGTTGTATAATGCCTTTGTACTATAATTTAAGAGTAGATTAGTAAACAGCCATACCTTTATCCCAGGTTTTTCCTGTCTCTAATTGCCCGCATTTTGTTGTTGAGCATTCACCCAGCAATACAGACGTTGCTTAGAAAGTTGCAAAATCTCCTTGGCGTTCTTACCAATTTTATATGCAGATGTTTTCTGCTCTCCTACTGATCTAGCTCAAGGATAAGGATGATAACCATGGTTGGCGAAGAAAGGGGACAATTCAGTTGTTTATGAACCAATATTATTGTACAAATACTGGGATAAACCTTACCAAATTTTATCCAGTCTGTCTGATGACCTGACACATAGAAATGGAGTTATTGTTCGAGCATCTAATTTACCCTCACCATATGTCCATCAAAATGTGGATGTTAGGCACAGAATCTGCAAGGCTTAATTTTCAGGTTTGCTAACATAATATCCCAGAACATTGGCATAAATTGGAGTCCACAATCAGACACTATTTTTTCAGGCTCTTTATTTTAAGAGAAAATTCCCTCCATCAACAATGCTGCCGCCCTTTTTTAAGTAAATACATAAGGCATGTAATTTATTTGTCTTACTTCATTAAGCAGTCAACAACTACCAAGACTGAAAGTGTTCCCATAAAATTTAGCAATGAGGAGATTAAGTTGAAACTCATGGACGTCCATGGTTTGTTGGGTCTGTATAAGCATTAATTTCCCTACTGGAAGATTGCATTGAGGCATGACACATGCACATGTTAGATACTGACTCACATATTTCTTAACTAGTCTGACTACCACAAGCCAAGATTAGTGCCTTGTGACAAGTCTTAAGGTCTTTGTAATTCCTTGGTTCCCAGCCAGAGAATGGTTATAGCAGGCCTCCATAATCTCCATTTGTAAACTCTTGGATGGGATTTATATACCTCATGGAAATGAATTATGTCATCCTCACAACTAAGATATTTGAACTTAACATAGATTGTATTGTCAGTTTTTTAAAAGCATTCGCCCAAACGTCTTTTGCCTTTAAGCATTTTTTACTCTTCAATTGATTTCTTTGGCACCTCTTAGTAACGCGAAAACATTTAGAGGTAACATGGTGGCGGTACTGAGGTTGCTAAGCTATTGGTTGGTATAAACTAATCTGGGGTCCCAGATCAAATAGTCAAAAAGCTAGTTTTAACTACCTGGGTGGTATTCAATCTAAAAACTGAATTTAGTTAACTTAACCAGCGAGCATGTCTCTGGTTAACCTTTTTGACTTTCAACAAAACTCCAGTGCTTTATGATCAGTACAGTTTTCCAACGCTTGTAAAAAAGCTAGTATTTCCCCATCTGAATTGATGTCGCTATTACTAACAGCTACTTGTCATATATGGGATAATTAGTCTCCGCAGGCTGCTTCTTTTGATTTAAAAACAAATAAGATGTTATATACCATCTTCCCATGTTGAAAAAGGACTGCGCTGCTTAAATAATTAGGGGCATTGATTTCCAATATATAAGTTGGTTTTTGGGTCAGCATGAAGTAAAACAGGTGCTTTAGTAAAATTTTTACTTCTTAGAAGGTTTTTTCTCAACTAGAATCAACTAAAAAGGCACCTTTTTTCAGTTATTTAAGTAAGAGGTACAGTGTAAGTCCTGGGGAACGTCCTCTGGGCGTTAATCTGGCCATTTTCCTATTCCCAAGCAAGAAGGCACCATAGAGGATGGCTGTACCTCTCATTACTCAGGGCGATCTCGCTCACGTGGTAGATGAGCGCTGGGTAACAGCCCTCCCACTTCAGATCCTGCTTCCAGTAACCACACTCTCCTCAGAAGAACTGCTATGAGGAATCAGTGAAATATGTGCTGAGATTGCCGAAATTAAATTGATCTGAACTAATTCAAGTGGCAATCAGCCCAATGCTCAGATTTTAAATTGTCAAAAAGGTATGAAGACCAATCTATCAGCTGGAATGATGACAGTTGCAATTTGTTTAACATGACAATCAAAAATAATTTCCCCCCTCCCAAATCATCAGGGATTACCCCTGATGGGCAGGTAACAGCATCAGACACCATCAAAGAGGTTTTGAAGCTTCCTGCTGGCAAATTGGGCGTTGCACCTGATGCAATGCCACTGACTGAACAATTGGCCAGTGACCGAGCATGGGCAGGTTGGACATCCCAAACTCTGTTTCCAACCAAATAAGCCCACCCTTATGTGGGGTGGCCTTGGGGGATTCCTGCTGCTCGTCAGGCTAAACGCCGTCGCACCAACCATCAGAAATACAGTTGAGCCTCAGTTCGGACATTTGAGGTCAAACCAACAGCAACTTGGCCTGCCACCAAATTCTTTGATGTCAATTCTTAGTTAAATTATCTTTTCCCCATTCCTGAACAATTCTCTGGTTAGGTCAAACTTGCGGGACCTGATCCTGGCTTGTTTCCCCTCCACTTTGACTACTACATAATCAGTCACATTGCACTGAGAAAATTGTTGGTCATTTTCTTCCTTAAATTTTCCATTAAAAATCTTCCCAAAATCTTAGTTTTTATATGTTGAGAATTAAACCGCCCTTTCCGCTGGCACTCTCATACCCCTTGGGGTTAATGGCATGTTGTCTGGTATATTATTATGTGCCTGTACGAAATTCTGGCTCACCAGCAGATATTGGTGAAACTCCTTTCCGGTTTCATATTCGTCATACCAACAGCAGTGCCTTGGGAATTCTGGGTTGCCGTATGGGTGTTCTGGCACCTTGGCTGGCAGGCCAGTCTAATTTTTACTTGCTGTTCGCCTGACATAATTAACTAACCATTACTCTTTGCCATTTCCGCCTTTCTCGTATATATTGGCGCACATGTCCCTCCTTTCCAACTGAACCAGGTTCTGAAGAAGAATTTCTTTGCCCACAATAGTTCAGTACCACTCAAAACGTCAAACCCATACCCCATAGTTGCCGCAGCTATTCTGCCCATATCAGCACAATCTGACATCACGACTTGCAACAAGTTTACCCCCCGCAAAAACCTAGTGGTTTCCCCTGACCCTACTACCATCTCTTTGGTATCACTGGATTCAACCACAACTACCAATAAAGAGAACTTCGCTTACTTCTTAGTACCCATAAAATTAGTTTTGGGTCTCATCACGTTTCCTTTGAGGCCCTGGTGGACACTGTAGCCGCGGAAATTTTATGAGTGTAGAACTGGACCAGCAATTGGAGCTCAGCCTGGATGCAGGTCCTTCAGTGATGGTTGCGTTGTCTGCCTCCAAGACCTCATATATGATATGCCGACCAGTCACATTTTTGATACACCATCTCAGCTTCTGCGACCACTTTTCTGAGATTCTGAACTTGGTGTTTCCAGTGATCTTAGGAGTGGGATGGTGGAGCCGGCAAAATGTCAAGATCCACCAGGAGTCTAATGTGCTGTTGTTCACTAATAATCAACTGGAGGGTGAATTCCCCCTAATTGACACTCTTTAGAAAGGTCAAGGGCACAGTTCCATTGAATCTCTCGTCTCCCTACAGGCATACCATCCAATTTTCCAGAAAGTTTGATGTGCTATCAAAGCATTTTTGATTTAAAAAAAAGGCGGATCATTTGTCTCCCCACACTAGATTTGACTGTGGCTTTTGTACAACGGTGGAGTTGGTAAATATCAACTGCCCATTGTATCCCCACACGGCAGAGGAGGAGGCTGCGCTCAACACCTGGTTGGATGATATGTTGAGAAAAGGGTGGTTGTTCAAGGAGACCTCACCAGTCGCGTCTCCCATCGTCTTTTCCAAAAAAGCTGATAGTTCTCTCCGCCCCTGTGTGGACTATGGACACTCAAATAAAATAACAGTTTCTGATCCCTACCCCCTGCCTTTATAATGGACGATAAACTAAGTAATCGCAAAATTGGGTGTTTTTTTAAGCTGGATCTCGTCAATGCATTCAACCAGATTTGGGTAATGAAAGGGCAATAATGGTTAACAGCAATCCGGACAAAGTGAGGCATTTTTAATTCTATGTAATGCCCTTTGGGCTGAAGAATGTTCCGCTATGTTTTAATGCATGATTGACAATGTTCTGGGTGACCTCCGGTTTACCTGAGCAGTAGCATAAATTGATGACATTCTAGTTCACTCCTTAACTCCTGAGCAACACATTACCAACTTGGAAGCATTTGTGGCCACCTTGCATAAGGCAGGTTTGTTTGTCAAGCCTTCCAAGTGCAAGTTCATTAAGGAGGAGGTTACCTTTCTCGGGAATCTCATCCTTAAAGATGGTTATGCAATCCCTCCCAATAAATTGGATGCTATCTGGGAATGGCATTCCAACTACCCAGAAACAACTATGGAGTTTCTTGGGAACCATCATTTTCAGAAAAAAGTTCTCCCCAGCTCTTTCCCAGCTTGCTGCCCCGCTCCACCTCCTTACAGGGAAAAATGTACCGTTTTGCTGGACGCCCAAATGCCAGCAGGAGTTTAAATCAAATAAAGAGGTGTTCATATCCCCTCCCATTTTGAAACACGCCAATCCCACCAAGCCGTATATTGTTGCATGCAATGCTTCATTGGTAGCCATGGGGGCAGTGTTGCCCCAGGAGCACGATGGCTTGGAACACCCAGTTGCCTACTTTTCCCAAAGTTCACCTCTACAAAGTAGTCTTGGGCTATTTATGACAAGGAGTTGGCAGCCGTTGCATGGGCTCTAACTCATTGGAGGTATCTGTTACAGGGTGCCTAACATGATTTAATGGTCCTCACAGATCACCAGGCCCTTTTGTACTTTCTTAAACCCCAAAAATTGGCACATTGGCAAGCCCAAACCTTTCATGACCTGTGCAGTTTTAACTTCAAATATGAATTTCTAAAAGGTGCGCTCAATGTACTCCCTGATTTTCTCAGCTGCAGCCCCTCCCACTGTTCCGTGGATCCGGAGGAAGTGGATCTTGTTACTGTGATTCCTACCACCCAAAACCTGTCAATTGTCTCCCCTGTCATTTTTTCTGTCACTCTGGCCCCCAACGCTCTGTTAGTTGCTCAGGTCTTAGCCAGTCAAATGGCCATCCCTGAGGGCATGGAGCTGGTCAAGCAGTTATCTCACCAGAAGCATAAACACTCCCTATACTCACTGAAGGAGTGTCTTATATATTTTCAATCTCGGATTTTGGTTCTCCCCTCCTTCCCAAACTGAGGTATTCTGTGCACATCACAATCCCCCCACAGTTGGTCACCCTGGTACTAAGAAATGCATCAATTTGATCAAACGGACCTACAATTGGGTGGGTTTGACAAAATAAGTTCTGTCCTTGATCGCTGATTGCATTACTTGTGCTTAGGCTAAGTCAGACCACTCTGGTGAAAAGGTCTTTTGCACCCCTTACAGCAGGTGGAGGGTCCATGGACGTCAGTGTTCATGGATTTTATTGTTGAACTCCCCTGCTCTAATGGGTTCACAGCAGTGATGGTGGTGGTGAATCGTTTCACAAATTTTCCCTCTTTATTCCTTGCCATTATGTGATTGTGTCTGAGGAGACTGCCCGCCTTTTTGTGCATCATGTGTTCTCTATGTTTGGTCTCCCCCAGGAGATTATTAGCGACCATGGTTCACAGTTTATGGCGCGATTTTGAAGTGAACTCCTATCAATCCTAAAAATATCCCCCTGCCGTTCTACATTGTACCATCCCCAGTCCAATGGACAGACCGAGCGAGTTAACCAAGTCCTCAAACAGTACCTGCATTGCTATACTGCAGCCGCACGTGACACCTGGGCCAACAACCTTCCCCTCGCTCAATTCACCTATAACAATGGAATGTACGCGTCTATGGGATTTTCGCCCTATGAAGCAACGTTGGGTTACAATCCTTCATTTTCAGTTAGACCTTGCTTGTGGCCGGAGGTCCAAGCTGCCGCAGAACATGCTGAACATATTAGGTCAACTCAATCCTTGGTGCGGGAACACCTCACCAAAGCTATTGATGACTATAAGAGTTTCGCGGAGTGTAAGTGGCTCCTGTGTCACGATATTATAGTGGTTCCTATATTATGCTCAATACCTGCCATTTATGTATTCAAGCGCCTTCTCATAACTTCACAAGTAAGCATTCAAGCCCCCATTTGGTGGAAGAGGTCTTGGGTAATGGCGCGTTCTGGTTGAAGCTTCCAGCTCACTGGAAACAGCATCCCACAAGTCCTGCCAGTCCATCCAATATCTCGTGGCTTGGAAAGGTTACCCAGCTTATGAGAATAGTTGGGTCAAGGCACGTGATTGTGCAAACTGTATGGAATTGGTTAAAGCATTTCATGAAACCCACCCCAGCGCTCCCCGCCCTCCCCAAAATTCCTGAGATGGTAATGGTGATCAAGTTACCCAAGGCGCACAAGAATGTGGCTCTCATACAGTTTCCCGGTGGTGGGTCCTTCCCTTGGAAAAAGGAAAGGGTAATGTAAGTCTTGAGGAACATCCTCTGGGCGTTAATTGGGCCATTTTCCCATTCCTGAGAAAGAAGGCACCAAAGAGGATGGATGTACCCCTAATTACTCAGAGCAATCTCAATCACATGGTAGACAACGCTGAGTAACAGCCCTCCCTCTTCAGATCCCTCTTCCAGTAACCACACTCTCCTCAGCAAAACTGCTATGAGGAATCAGTGAAATATGCTCTGAGATCGCCAAAATGAAATTGATTGGAGCTAATTCAAGTGGCAATTATCCTGATGCTTGAATTTTAAATGGTCAAAAAGGTATGAAGACTGATATATCAGCCAGAGTACCCAATGGTTGCGATTTGGATAACACAACGATCAAAAAAAATCTCCCCCTCCCAAAATCGTTGGGGATCACCCCCAATGGCAGGTAACAGCATCGGACACCATCAATGAGGTTTTGAAGCTTCCTGCTGGCAAAACTGGCGTTGCGCCTGATGCAATGCCACTGACCAAACAAATGGCCCAGCAACCAAGCACAGGAAGGTTGGATGTCCCAAACCTGTTCCCAACCAAATGGGCCCACCCCTATGTGGGGTGGCCTTGGGGATTCCTGCTGCTCATCAGGCTAAACGCCATTGCGCCAACTGTCAGCAATGCAGTCAAGCCTCAGTTCAGATGTTTGAGGTTGAACCAACAGCGACTCAGCCTGCAGCCATATTCTTTGATATCAGTTCCCAGTTAAATTATCTGTTCCCCATTCCCAAACAATTCGCTGGTTAGGTCAAACATGCGGGACCTGATCCCAGCTTGTTTCCCCTCCAAATTGACTACTATTTTATCAGTTGCATCACACTAAGAAAATTGTTGGTTAATTTTTGTTCCTTAGATTTTCCATTAAAAACTTTCCCAAAATCTTAGTTTTTATATGTTGAGAATTAAACCGCCCTTTCCGCTGGCACTCTCATACCCCTTGGGGTTAATGGCATGTTGTCTAGTATATTATTATGTGCCTGTAAGAAATTCTGGCTCACCAGCAGATATTGGTGAAACTCCTTTCCGGTTTCATATTCATCATACCAACAGCAGTGCCTTGGGAATTCTGGGTTGCCATATGGGTGTTCTGGCACCTTGGCTGGCAGGCCAATCTAATTCTTACTTGCTGTTCCCCTGACATACAGCCACCACTGAAAAAATTATAAAATCGCTTTAGAAAATAATTATTGCCAAAGTGACCCGCTCACTCAGTGGTGATGATGATAGTGGTTGAGCCATTTGCAATTAATGATTAGTTGTTCACAAGGTGCGCCATCAGTTAAATCAGAAGGTCTTGTTCTTATGTAACTTGGACTTTTTCTCATGATTCCAAGCGTGTAAAATTGTTTTAAGGCCTTAAACATTTCTAATCTGCTCCTGAGTGCACCAGAACTCCCTCTCAACCTCTAATGAAAACATGAAAACTAAGTCTGAAATTTTCCAAAAATAACTATATCTGACATATTAAGCACCAAATAAAAATGACAATAATAAAGGCAGACTCTGTGAAATACGTTACTTTAGAGATATGATAATGGAAAGTATATACATTGTCTAGAAATTGGAGTGTTTCAAGTAGGGCTTGAATTATTCATATCAGTACTTTATAAAAAAGTGATTGCGCATCTGCTGCAGGTTTTAAGCTCAGCGGGGTCCAATTCTTTGATCATCTGGGATCTTCTGGGCTTCTTTTTCAAATTATATGGAGCTCTGTCCTACTTGTGAATGCGTGGCTGCTGCTCCGAATGCTCCTGGTGTTCACATGTCCTTGTGACAGTTGTGGCTTCAAAGGTACAATAGTATTCTTTATTAAAGGAGTTTACAAGATTATTTCGCTTCCTGTTTTGGTAATACTCGTAATGATGAGCTTCATACAAATAAGAAAACCTCATTTGACAGGTTTTGGTAATTCTCTTGTCATTGTCAGTCAAACTGATGGTATAAAAGGGGTTCCTCTAAAATGTAATCTGCAACATCATGCACATAGCTTTTGGGTCATTATCTATACAAGCTTCTCCTCTGACATCATGCGGACTACATTTTAAAATATTTTTGTAGTTAGGGGCTTTGACAACATTAATCATCTGGAATTTTAGTCTCTTTAAATCTTATAATAGGGGCTTTAGAATTTTGGAATCCTTTACAATTGATAGTCATGTCAGTTGGGATTTGATATCGTACTTATCAAGTAGTTTTTTATTACCATGATAAGACATATTAAAATGGGATTTTCAGTAGTGTATTTCATAGCTCAATAATTAACCCTATTTTTTAAAATTTTCTCACATTACTTTTCAAAATGAGACCCATAGGAGACTTCAAATGATGCACGCAGAATTGGTTATAAATGATATGGGTTGTGTCATCTTGATGAAATACTCTGTTCCTCTTATCCTGGCAACAGTTTCAGGTCCCGTCCAAATGATCTGTAACTTCTCAGGTTGTCTCCACGCATATGGCAGTATATCACTTTCTGTCCCACCTTGAATATGGGCAATTTAGGTCTTTAATCACTTTCTTTGCTCTCTTACAGTGATTTTATAAAATTGCTACTGACATTCAGTTGAACTTTGAATAACTTCTCTGCTTACTATTCTTGTTATCTTTCTGGAAGTAGATTCTTCTATATGCATCCATCACTGAAGCTAACTAACTCAATAAGGCGTATTATCTATAGTATAGTAATTTTAATGGAGACATGCCAATAGTCCTGTGGTAGCTTAATCAGCAAGCAAACAATGGTGATGGCAATAAAATGTCACATTTGGATCCATGGTTGACTTCACCCTTCTTTAGGATTGAAGCTAGTGTTTGTTGACTCTTTTCATGCTTCCGTTTGCAGATGATGTATACAGCTTAGTGAGCTAATGTTTGACTCCTACTAAGTCCAGCATGTGCCTCATGTCACAGTAAAAACTTCCATCCATCATTGGAAAGGAATAATCAAGGGCATTCATGGTGTGTAATGACTTGGTGATAAATGAATCTCATGTAACTCTTGCAGTATATGTTTTGACTAAAATCATTTCTGTCTACTTAGTGAAGTTATCTATAGCTACAATAGTAAGCTGAAACCCACTGGATGACTTTGGAAATGGTACAACAATGGTGATGGAAATGTTGTGAAAGGGCACACTTTGAAAGGACAAGGTGAAACTTGAACTTCTTTTGGGAAAATCTTTTATTGGTTGCATTAATGCAGAGCTTTAGAACCTGAATGTTATCATCTAAAATGTATTCCAGATAAAATTTCCCTTGAGATGCTGATGTTTTTTGTAGCTGTTCGTGGCCTACTAGTCGGTGTACTTCCATGCCTAGTGCCATTTGTTCACTTGGCTTCATGTAAGTTAGTCAATTCTCCTGTATTTATTTCTCTAGATGTCCATTTTAGTCTCGTTGCTCTGAAAGAGCTCTTTAATAACTATCTAAGTGATTCTTATTCTTCTTTTTGTTCCTCCTCTGGGTTTCCTATAATCTCATAAATCATTTTGCTATCATGTGCTTGCAAATAGAAGACTGGAAACCATGATAAACCACCTTAATTCAGGTGATTCTCTCCTGCCTGGTACAGGGTTTTAAAAATTTAGCCTTGAAGCTGATCCGCACATCTTGCTACCTTCCTTCTGTATAGTTCATGTTTATTATCCATCCAGAGAGGTGTGATACATAATGATCTGAAGTGTACGCTATAAATGTAAAGTTGGAAGTAGCGTCATGCTCTGATCATCACTGAGCACTTGCACTCTGTAACTATGTAGCTTTCTCTTCTCTGGTAATGTCTCCAAGTAGAACTCTATTGGGGTAATCTACTCATTCTTCTTCCAAATGTGCTAAAAAGGCGCCCAAACCCAAGTTGCTGGCATCAGTGTATATGTAAAAGTCCTTTGCAAAGCCAGGTATATTAAGATTGAGGGCTTTAATCAACTTTTGCTTGAGCCGTTTAAAGGCAACTTTTTTCTTGCACCTAATTGAACAGTACTTTCATGTTGAGAAGGGCATGACTGGCTCAACGATGTCTTCAAAGTTCAGCATGAATTGGCAGTTGAACCCAATATGCATAAGAACATTTAACATCCCTCATGCACTTGAGAAACTCATCTTTCATATAGCTTCAATATTCACTTACTGTTGCTTGATTCCTCTTTGATTTACTTTTTAACAAGAAATTCCAAGTAGTTATTTAAGAATAAGAACTTTCTTTTTAAAGCTTATAGTTTTTCTCTTTTTAACAGAGTAAAAACCTCCTTTAAATGTTTTGATGATCCTTGAATGCCTTGCTGAACACCATGATATTGTCTAAGTAAAAAAGTATACTAAACGTCTTCAGATCTTTGAAAATCTGATCCAAAAATTGTTAGAATGTAGCTGAGACATTGCACAAGACCAGTGGCTTACAGGTTAGTTTAACATGCCTTGACTAATAATAAAGGCACACTTCTAATGTTATTCTGGTGACAGTTCCATCTGCCAATACCCGCTTGTAAATTCCATGGCTGAGAAGTAGCGAAATCCTTTAAGTTGCTTCTAGGAATCATTAATGCATGGTAGAGGATAAAAATATTTTTAAAAATCGTTTATATTTGGTAGTCTATGAATATGAAATGAGTCCATACTTCTTTCTTACTGACATAAGATTTGACGTCTAGGGACTCTTGGAGAGGCGTACCAAGCCTGCTTCTATAAGTTTGTGTAATTTCTTTTAAATGACTTCCTCTTTGCTCTTGAAATGGCAGTAAGGATTTTATCAGAAGCGTATGGCGTTCACAGTGGCAATCCTGTGAATCCTACATTGCTTAAGTCATAATTATTAGGTCTGCTGCTGAAAATATATGAATTTGATCCAAAAGTTTGTTGAGTTCACGCTTTTCCTGTGTAAATTGCTTTTAAAGCCCAATCTCTTTGCTTATGGTGATGGTGAGAACTGGCTCAACAATTTCATATCGTTACATCTTTGATTTACCAATGGTTTGACCCTTCTTGATCCTGACAGGGTGCTTAATAATGTTTCCAAGAAGGCGTTTGACTTCTCTTTTGGTATGTAGAAACGTAGAATACATGCATCACTTTGGGTTGCTGTTCTCTGACCTCTTTGTGGCAGTAAATTTCGAGTATTGTATGCTCATGTATATAAAAATTATGTTGACGAACATGACCTTTTTTCTCTAGGCAGTAGTTCCATCTCTTCGCTGGCGTACAATGGAAAACCAGAATCTACTTCTAAAGTATATGGTAACTGCTTCATTCCCTTAGTCTTTAGGGTAAAGCTGACTGGGTAGATATAATCTCTGTTTTGACTAGGCACAATCACTTTTTCTGCTCTTTCTTCATTTTACCTTAAAAACAAGTGATATCTGGTAATTAATAAATACTGGATGAACTTTGATTTAAATCAATGATTCCTCCAATGCCACTTATGAACTACGTTCTTATGGGATTATTGCAAAGGACTTTCTCTAGCACCACAGCTGGTTTCAGACAAAAAGGTGCGACCAAATTGTAATATTAACGCGGAATAGGCTCCTAGCGCTTCAGGTGACTTAGGCCTTTCAGTTCTGAACTTGGCCTGGTAATCAATTTATTGAGGCAAACTTCCATCTCTTCAGTAGCTTCAAAGACATAATGTTAGATGGAGCACCATTGTCCATTACTGCCAAAACTTTGACTTTATTTATGGTGACTTCCACTTTTGTAATGCTTTTTCTGATAGTAAGGCCCGCTGTTGCAATTCTGAAATGACTGGGTGATAAGCCCTAAGTCGTTATGGCGGAATAGATAGAATCCGTCGAGTTTGATATGAGTTATGATAATTGAGCGCATAAAATGGGGTGATATTGGGTTGGTACAGATGGTTATTGGATCACTTCCATATGAGGCGATTAATAGATATTGATGTATGATGAATAGTTGGGAATTCATCTCAAATTAGGCAAATCATGAAATTAATGGATGAAGAATTTCCAGAACCAATGAGATACAGCGAATTAAATTACTAAGCCAAGGTAGTGGTATTATCCAAAGTTTCTGAGATATAGGCGAGATGAGATGATTGACAAGGGATATTGTTAGTTTATAGTGAGCAGAACCACGAGGATCTGCTGTAATTATTATATTAAATAAAAGAGTGTTGTGAGAGCAAGTGCTTCATATTTATTTAAAAAGATTATTCTTTTTTGTTTTGAGGACAAAGATCATCATATCATTAATCCTATTGTTCAGTGGGCTGAGCCCTGTGCCAAAACCCTTCAGTGTATTGCCAGAATACCACCAATTTTATAATAGTGGTTCTCACTACAGTGGGCCCATTGATAAATCACAAAAACTAGTAATTTTCTCAGTCGCTGGCCATGTCATATCAAGCTTGCTTTGTCAATGAATCTTCCCAAGATGCTGCAACTGTTGAATATACGGAACTCAAGCTTGCCATGGACGCTGTGCTTTAATGGAAGAAGGAGTTACTGCAGGAGGTTTGTATTATTAAGCTGCCTACGCTTGATCGTGATGGGAACATCCATGGATTCTTTAAGTGATTTGAGTTTGCAGTAGAAGGAGCTTCAGATTGAAATAAAGACAAATTATTAATATCCACAATTGGATGTTGGAAGCACAAACCAAGCTACTTGCTATCTTCCCAACAGTTCTGTTACCAGTCAAAAAGTGAAGGAAACTGTGCTGTGCTTGTTTGGAGAAACTTTAATGATGACGCAGCAAAAGGAAAAGTTCTTAAACATCAGGTTTCAGTATAATGAGACTCTCACCGCATTTTCTGATAGATTTAAAGTGGAAGCCCATGTGTTAATTGGGCAGGGATTTTAACAAAATCTGACTTATGCATAACGTTGACCTCCTCTGTGAAACCATACCATGAGCTTTACAATTGATTGGCTCCATACTTTGAGGTTGACGTACCCTTATTTAAAAAGTTCAAATTTTATGACATCTATCCGCTACTTTCCTCCGCCCAATATAGAGTGGAAACCTATCACCTCCACTGCTGGACTTTATTATTTGGGGGAATTATCCCTCCGTGTTCAGCGTCCGTTTAGTAACCCCCAGCCTTATTATCACTAAACAACTTGCTCCCAACTGAGTTGCCATCAGCAGTTTAACTATTGGGAGGAGTATCTTTACACTGCAAACCCCAGTCCGACTTTTGGGGTGTCCCATTTTACAACAATCAAGAATGCAGGTCTTATGGGGTCAATTGTTTTTCATGCGGTTGCTTTGGGCACCTGGCCAGAAGTTGTCTCAATCGCCAGGTCCATTGCCTACTTCAGGAGAAGTTCAAATAGGGAAAATTCAGAGAGGAGTAGAGATGGGACTCTCTACCTCCTTTATTATGACTCAAAACATCCCACCTGAACCTATCTCCATACATTCAGCGGAAGTTCCTCAGTACGATGACGCCTTCCTATATCAGCAGCTAGTTAGAGGGGTGAATGTGCTGACACATGTGCAGTTCATGGACACAGCGGAAGCAGGCCCCCTGGAGCAACCAAAGCTTTATGCTTGTTAAATGTTTGATAAACTTTCTACAGATGAACCAGATTCATTCTCTGATGCACTTCTCTTAAAAGGGGTAAACGTGGCCCTCTCTTTGATCGCTATTGTTAAAGAGTACCCTGAAGTGGGAAGGGTATTATGAGCTTCCTAGGGAAACGAAATCAGTTATATTTCCACATTTTTAAACAATCAGAATGCATCTTACTATGAGTGTACAATCTGTGACATTGTCATAGCAAAAACCTGAGTCCGCGCTTTAATTGATACAGGTGCCACAATCAGAATAGTGTCCACAAAGTTGGCAGCGAAGTTGGTATTAAAGCCTGTCGTGGAATATTATATGGTGTATGAGACTGCAGGCGCGGAAAGCATGGTCTCTGAAGGAGCGTGCAGCGCGCCATCCTTGCAGTTTAGATTGATTTTCATTGTAGACCCAGCTATAATGCTACCAAACAATAACTATGACCTGTTAATTGATACCCTTTTATGCGCCTCTTTGGGTCTATCATTGATATGACAGTGGAGACCTTGAAAATCTGGGGCAGCGGATCCCAATCTACTTCACTTCTAGTGTAATGCCAAAGGATCCGGTGCACATGAGTCACATTAACCTTGCATATGGTGATGGGGTGATTCTGGTTCACCACAATTGACTAAAGAGCAAGATCTGGGCCCTTCCCCATCAAATTTATGTAATATTAAAGGGCTACCGCTGAGAGCTGCTGGCCTATATCTATCCCCTCAGGGCACCAAGTAATCATAGACACCGAGTTTGAGATGGAAGTGCCTGCTGGGCTATATATGGAGGTCATTGGGTCCTATCAGCAATCTTGGTTTGAGCCCCACATAGCCCCAGGCATTATACTTCTGGAGCATATAGATATCAAGGGCTTGGTAGCAAATCTTCAGATTAGACTAGTGCAAATCCGCTGAAACCAAATAGTGGCATATTTACACATCGTATCCCAATTAAGGAGGTCCTTCAGGTTCATGAGTTTGGTTTGCTGGATGAATTTGGTCGGCCCATTGAATCACAGCTCAGTTTAATGGTGGTTGTACCACGTAAAAATTTAATGGGGTTAACGGAAGACCAGAAAAATAAAATCAGAAGCCCTATTTCAAAAAATACAAAGAAATCTTTGCTGTTAATGATCATGATCTAGGTTGAACGCAGGGAGTGATCCATCGAGTAGACACTGGGGATCATCCCCCTAACAGATCTCGTCCAATCCACCAATCTAGAGAAGAGGAAGAAGTTTTCATGGCAGAAAAATGATAAACTGCTGGAGCAAGGAATGCTCAAACCATCAAAGCACCTGTGGGCTTCCCCTGTCTTAATTGTCAAAAAGAAGGATGGTACCAACTGGGTAGTAATAAACTACCAAAAGCTCAACAGTATTATGAAAAAGGACCCATACCCCTTTCCACAAATTGACGATGCTTTGAACTATTTGAGAGGGGCTTATTACTTCTCCAAAATGAATTTTATATCTGGCTATTGTCAGATCAAGTTACATGTGGTGGAACAGGAGAAATTCCCATTATCGCTTCAAAAGGGCTTTTTCAACTGACGTGTATGCCACAAGGGCTGTGTAATGCCCCAGCTACATTCCAGTGGGTGATGGACACTATTCTTAGCAACCAGAAGCTGTCATGCATTCTTGTATACCTTGACAATATAAATATTTTCTCCTCATGATTTCTAAGCACCTTACCCATTTGGAAGAGGTATTCCGACGGTTGGCTAAGGGCCAACATCAAAGAAATCCCTTAAATGACATTTTTTCAAGGATCAGCTAGAGTACCTCATGTTTGTGGTTGATGCAACATGGTTGCGGCCCCAACCAGCCAATGTGGAAGCCATCCAGAAGATGTCTACACCAAACAGTAAGTTAGTATACAAGTATTTTTGGGGTAGTCAGCTACTATCGCCGCTTTATACCTAGCTTTGGTTGTATGGGAGGTCTACTGTTTGAGTTATTAAAAAAGGATGCCACGTTTGAATGGATGGAACGCCATCAACACTCCTTCAATACACTTCAAATGGCGTTGATCAATGCTCCAGTGCTACGCTACCCAAATTTAGTAAAAGGAATTTATTGTACAAATGGATGCATCTCTTTCCGCCGTGAGGGCAGTCCTGTCCCAAAAAGATGACGAAGGGGAGGAGTACCCAGTTTCATATTGCAGTTAAAGCTGATTAGCCACAAACGTAGATATACTTTGACTGAGTGGGAGTTCTTAGTGGTTATTTATGCTTACAAGCAATTCAGAGTATATTTGCATGGCGTAAAGTTTAAAGTTGTAACAGATCACGCCTCATTACGCTGGTTTCAAAACCTTAAGGAGCCATAGGTGCATCTAGCCCAATGGGCCCTTAAACTGCAGGATTTTGATCTCGAGATTCTTCACTGACAGGGAGAAAACACCAGAATGCAGACTGTTTGTCAAGATTGCCAACAATTGCAGTGATGGCAGATCCAAGTGACATCATATACAATAAGATGCTTAGTGGTAAGTACGATGATGAGCTGCCATAAGTCATAAAGGCGTTGAATGAAATGCAAGTCAATACTTTCAAGATGAATGGTGAGTTGTATAAGTGGATTGGCGATGCAATTGTGAACTTTCTGTAACCCTCGTCATGGCCTAATATCATCATGAGCGCACATAGGGCCATCAGACATGGTAATGTGCGCAAGGCAATGGAACTTTTTTGGCCTCAGAATTACTGGGAAAGCATGAACTTTGACGCACTTTATACTATCTCCTCCTGCCACAATTGCCAAGTGGAAAAGCCATTCCTCCAGAAGAACTCATACTGTTTAGTGAAGCTGCACTTTGCTTGGCATACAGTTTCCATGGATATTGTTGGTCCTCTACCAACGGAGCTAACCAGTCCAAGTACATTTTGATGACAATAGACCACTTACCCGGTGGGTTGAAGCAAGGGAAATACGAAATTTAGGAGCGGTTACAGTAGCCAAATTCATAATGGAATGCATTATCCAGCGGCATGGCTGCCCTTGGTTCCTCCTTACTAATAATGGAACTGTCTTCACTTCCCACATCCAACCAAAGCTCAACGAGCTGATGGTCATCCAAGGGGTTTTGACAACCCCATACCATTCCAAGTCCAACAGAATGGTCAAGCGGGTCAATGGGACTTTAGTGAACATACCTCATAAAAAATTAGCAGACTGACACTCAGATTGGAGCTCCCTTCTGTCCACCGCCTTCTTCGCCTATAATATTAGTTATCATTCTGCCATGGGGAAGAGTCCCTTCCAATTATTATATGGCCAACACCCTCTCTTCCAGCGCTGCTATATGCTTGTGTAGAAGATACCGGCAGAATGGATCCCCAACGTTATTTGACGACCTTAGCCAACACATTAATCAAATTGCAAACCAAATCATACTCATTTAGTCAGAAAAGAAGATTAAGACTTAAGCTGCCGATCAGGTATGGCGTAGCAGGTTAGACCAGTTCAAGGATGGGGACATGGTTCTATTCCATGATCAACACGGTTTCAGACAGAAGCACAAGTTAGCCAGTATCTGGTTTGGGCCATTTATAGTTATCAAGAAGTTAGATATGGATGCATATACTATCAAAGACCCCATGAGCGGTCAGATCATCAACTGAGTGCATGTGAAGTTCCTTTGGGCGTATAAGCAATAGGAGTCTTATCATCCAGTCAAGGGGGGTAATGTTACGATTCTGATATGATTAAACAATAAGCCCTATATTGTTATGGCGGAATTGATAGAATCCGCCAAATTAGATATGAGTTATGATTATTTGAGAGCCTCAAGATGAGGTGATGTTGGGTTGGTATGGATGGTTATTGGATCACTTCCATATGAGGTGATTAGGAGATATTAATGTATAATGAAAAGTTGGGAAGTTGCCTCAAATTAGGTGATCATGAAATTAACAAATGAAGAATTGACAGGACCAATGAGATACAGCGAATTGGATTACTAAGCTAAGGAAGCGGTATTGTCTGAAGTCACTGAGATATAGGCAAGATGAGATAATTGACAATGGAGGTTTTTAATAGTTTATAGTGAGCGGAACAGCAATGATCTGCTGTATTTATTATATTAATAAAAGAGTGTTATGGGAGCATGTGCTCCATATTTATTAAAAAGGTTTATTCTGCTGTTTAAAGTACAATGATAATCATATCATTGGTCCTATTTCTCAGTGGGCTGAATCCTGTGCAAAAACCCTTCAGCGTATTGCCAGAATACCACCAATTTTATAACACCTGCAGTAAGCATGGCACCAACTGTCCTAATGGTTCTTCCTAACTCCTCAGGAAGGCAAGACTCCTTAAATTTCATGGGTGACTTGCAACCTTCAGTTGAGATCTTTTTAAGCGTGTTTCAATAAGATTCTTGACATCAGGGATACTGTCAGCAATATGAGTGGATTAAAGTTTGAGCCAAGTAAGACTGGTTAGAGGCTCAAACTTTATTTGGCTAGATTTGAGGCAAGCGGGCACAACCACATTGTTGAAGCTCTGATGACATAGTACTATGAACTAATCCATGTCCATTATAAACTTCATTAATCCTGTTGGTGTGGTGTAAAAACACAATCAACTGATTATGTGCCCTCCTCTTTAGGTTCTTTAATCTTTTCTTTATTTTTTAGGACAATTTCTCAAGAATTTCCCTATTACTGACAGTTCTTGCATCTAAGCTTGGCTGAATTCAGGTACTTCCGTCCTACTGGGTGGTAAGTTTTCTCCTTAGGCTTATCATTGCAACTCTAATCAACATAAATGTTCTTTCTGTCATGGCCACATATCTGATGGTTCTGATGGTTCTGGTATATTGAATCCATTTATATGCAGCTTTGACGTCAATCAAGTTCTTCTAGATGGCCTTCATAGATTCAGTGGGTTTCAAGCTAGTCATTTTCATCAGGAGTTGTGGTGTGATTCCACCAACCTAAGCAAGATTGTAAATCCATTGACTTGATTCAAGGTTTAGTAAATTAAAACTGTTTTTCCTTGATGTAAAATTAATCTGCATAATTCATAATTGATGCTGACTTCTCCATTCTCATGCTGAAGTATCCTTGCTTCATATTTGAAAGTCCTGTGCAATTCCAAACTTTTCAATAAAAATCTCTATAACTTCAGCCAATTGTGATGTAGGCGAAGTGTAGCTCCAAGCACCTACTGTGCTTCTCAGCTCATACATCCATAAGCATGGCAAGCTTTTTTTAGTACTAGATGGTCCATGACAAGCTTTCTATTTGTCGCTGGCCCATCCATGCTGTTTTTAAACAACTGAAGATATATGGTTATAGTTTATCTCGCCAGGAATGAACTTAGTTCTGAAGCAAAAGCTGAAATCAAGATATTCTCAGGGTCACTTTATTGTATTGGTTGCACCATTATCGCTGATGTGTTAGTACTGGTGGTGCATCCAACATGTTGCAATTGTTTGACCAACCATCAGCTTATGTAATATTTACTTAATGATTATATTTAAATGTTGATTAAATAGGAATTGATTGATAACAAATTATAACCGCGGCCCCAACTTCATAAGGAGTTGCCAAAGTTGTATTAAATTACTTTTGATGATTTCAACTTGGCGCCTTGAGATATAGAATTTTATGGCGGATTAAATCCTTAGCCATCAATGCAATTTCCGCTGCCACAATATAATGACTAGATGGTGTGGCATTGGAGTTACTATTCTCTACAATTTATTTATTATTCATATAATCTATCTTACCCAACGCCAGTGTAAAATAGTTGCTATAAAGGTTCCTATTTTATTATGACAGTCCACCAGTTCGTTTGAAGTAATTGTTTGATCATGACTATAATGTAAATTTCAAGCTTTAGTAATTCTCTTCCTTAACCTGATTTAAATAGTTAACACTCTAGTCTACCACTTTTAGGTGCTGCTTAGTAAACATATTTTGCATTAATATAATTGCTAGTGAAATGGGAATATTTTGTCTAGATTACAATGGTAGGGTATCTTTTTCCCTATGTTGCTGAAAAATCTACAGCAAAGAAGATATACAATTGTGAGCTGAAAAGCCATTTTTAGTATTTGATACTACATTGTATTTCTCTTAATTTTTTAAATAAAAGCTCTCCTACCAAAAAGGTCTTCTTTTGCAAGCTTTAAGGTCTATATTATTGTCAGACAATTTCCTTCTCAACTTAGGGGAGAAGTATGTTTTGGATTCAAATCAAATATTATAATGGGTTGCCACCCTCTCTGCGGAATAATTTGACCATGATCAATCTTTTTACTCCTCACCTTTGGCTAAATAGACCAGATCAAAATGGCCATATTACCTCCAACCCTTGGCTGAATAGCCCAACTGTTTTGGAGGGTCACCCAAGCACTAGCTCCAGTTCAGTTGTCTATGAAAATACCCCTTTTATAAGCTTGAGGGGGTTTTGATGGGTGAGGAAATTTTACGTACCAGTCAAAAGCCAGATCCATGGACATTGATCACAATGAAACTATTTTAAAAAGGATGATTAGGTGAAATAAATTAAACCCTTACCTCATGGTACTATCATACCTGCGGTGGATCATCTAGTGTTAAAACCAACCGAGGTGAAAAGATTTTCATGAGCTCTTATAGGTCAGTTACCCTCTCATCAAAGCCGCAATGGCATTCACCTATAATGAATCTAATACCATATCCACTATTATCATTCAAATACCCCAAATGCTGGAATAAGGCAGTTTAATAAATCATCATTTATCACACCCAAACTCAATAAAAATAAATAAAAAATTTGATTTCTAGTTTTATATATTGTAAGTTATCAAGCAGTTTGGCATCAAAAATTTGATCTTTTGTTTAAATTCTGATGAATCAATACCTGCAAGCAGCTAGCTAGCAGGATTCCAACAGTCAACTAACAGTACCTTGTATTTTAAGTGTAATAATTTGTGCACCAAAATCTGACGCCATAGAACCTATTTTAACACTCCCAAAGTAGGTAGCAGTCTTAGAGGGAGTAGACATCACATTCAAATGGTTTCCACGTCCTTCTTCAAGCAATCTAAATGATTTTTGTGGCTTTTGAGCTTGATAAACTGAGTTTAACTTTTTATAGTTTTTTGTTCTCAGTCTCCAAGAACTCCAAATTCTCTCTCACTTAAGTCATATACAGCTCCTCAGTTCTACCTGTGCTAATGATGATTTGACCCTTCTTAGCTCAATAGTCAAAGTATCTAAATGCATCTTCAAAGGGAGGATACCCCAGTGGTAGAGTATGGACCCTCTACCACTGCCTCCTGAGTTTGATCCCGGTAATGGACTTTGGGTAGGGGACTTTGACTGTGTTGGTTTTGCGCACTAATGCCCCAAACTGAGATAGCAAATAGCAAAGGCGGTCCATGGAGTTCCTGGCCTATCATACGCCGCGCATGGAGGTTTTCCAGGTTTTATCCTCCTTTCCCATTTTCTTCACTTCCCTAATCAGTGCGGTATTGTCCCCAGGTCAGCCCACCTCGAATAAAATTTAAAATCTAAATGCATCTTCAATTTTTATCATTCTTTGCATAATCTTCAGCACCAAATCTTCTGTAGTTTTTTCTCCCTGGTAGACTTCCATGGTATTGTAATAAAACTCTCCGCAATCACTTAGTTTGACCCTGTAGTGAGCACCCAATATTGCCAAGGTGGCCCTCTCACTCAGGGTTTGCTGATGATAGGGGTTTACCCACTTGCAATAAATCATTTATTTGTTCATAGGGTGCACCATCAGGCAAATTGGAGGGGTTTTTCTCCCATAAAGAATTTTTTTTTCTCATGTTTTTAAACATGTTTAACCATTTTAGAGACTTTTAATTAAACTTAACAGGGCTTGTGAGCACACCAAAACTCTTTAAACCTCTGCTGACAACAGGAAGTCTGATTATAAACCATTTTTTATTATGACTATAACTGGCATCATTACCACTCGAATAAAATGACAGTATAAGGGTAGATTCTGTGAAAGAGATTACTTTATTGATATGACAATGGAAAGTATATATATTATTTAAAATTTTTTGGGTGTTTGAAGTAGGTCTTATTTTATATTAAATCAATTTTTCTCACAAGGCAATTGTTTTTTGCTGCCTGGGAACTCAGGACCAAATGATACTAATTCTTTGATCCTCTGGAATTTTGGTCTTCTTGCTTGAATCATATGCAGCTCTGGCCTTCTTGTGAATGTGGTCTGCTGCTCTGAATGCTCCTGGTGTTCTTGTGTTCTTTGCAGCTTTTGTGGCTGCAAGTGTACACTGGTAGTCATGATTAATGGGATTTTTAAATTAAATTTCTTTGTGTTTTGGTATCAATCAAATTGCTAAGCTTGGTACAAATGAAAAAATCATCAAATTAGTTATTGGTTAATCTCTCATCATTTGTAGAGGAAACTAAGGGTATAAAGTAGAATCCTCTGAGGCGACATTTGTGATATCATGTGCATAGTTGTTGGGGATGGTGTTTCTATAAGCTTGTCCTATGACATCATGCTGAGTGGCTGTCGAATTATTTTGGTGGTTGAGGGTATATAACAGCCTCTGATGTCAGGAATTTTCAGCCCTTCAAAGCCTATAAAATGGGGCTGCAGATTTTCAGAATTTTTTATCTCTAGCTATGAAAGTTTGGATTTAATTTTTTTCTTATAAGATAATTCATTAGTACCGCTACTAGACATATTGGAATAGGGGTTTTCAAGAGGGTTTTTCATAGCTCCAAAAGTTACACCTATAGTTGAGCTTTTCTTAACATTAATTTATCTAGACAACATCATGATATTTAGAAAAACATTCAAGGATCAACTGACACATCTGAAGGTGATCTTCACCCACCTGAGAGAGAACAACCTTAAGCTGTTGAAAACAAGTGTTCGTTTTTAGGGCCAGTTCATATTTCTTGGCTGAGAACTTAACAAAAGAGAAATAACGCCCCAGTGTCAGACAAATTGTTGTTCAATTAGTTAATAAGAATAGTTTAGAGGAGAATAGCTCTGATTTTCAATTTAAAAAAGGCCTATCAAATTCTCAGTGGAATTTGGCCTCTCAGATAAGGCAATTACTCCCACTCCTCGGCCAAACAGGCCTACAATTACTAATAAAATTATGCCAAATTGCCGGCAATGTCAGGGGAGCTATTTGGAAGTCCTCTGCATCCTTCTTCTAATTTAATTCAACCTCCAACGCGTAGACTGGGCCCTTTTGTAGGCCTGGAGGTGGTCCCACCAGATGAAACTATTTTACCTAATGATGATTGGCTCAAATACATCAAATCCTTACCTCACAGCTTTGTAATATCTACTCTTGACCCTCTATCACCGTTCTGATTAAAACGAGGCAAGTTTTGAGAGCTCCAATAGGTCAAACTCCCGATATTTCCTAAAACAGGCTCAAGACTAATAAAGAATTATTGGCCTATCTCACTTCAAGCCTCAAGTTCATTTAAATACTAAGCAGTCCAATTGTAAGAGGGTTTGCTTTCTACCCTCTCGCCACAAATATTAAAAATATAAAAATTCAACTTTTTAATTTTATATATAGGTTTCTATTATTTTTAATATAAGTGGTGTAAATCATTCCCTGATAATTATATCCCCAAAGTTGAAGAGTAACCTCCCCTGCTATTAATTTTTTTGAAATTCAGGGCTCAAAAGCACCTGCAAGCATACCACCTGCTCTGGATTCCAACAAATGATGCTCACTACAGGGTACCTGTATACCACAAAACTATAAAAACTTGGAGTGCGATCAAGTGAGTACCCCTCTTCACCCTCCCACCAACAATGAATTAAGATAGCTGCCCTTGAGTAGCAACTAGCAAGCGCTTTATCACAACTTAAAGAGCTTGAACAACGACTTTTTAAACCTATATAAAAGGAAAGTTCACCCCCGGTGAGGGGAGCATTTCTTTGTTTGTTTATGTCTATGAATCTTTAATGCAAGGCGCATATGAAAAATGGAAAATTAAACACTTCCTTCTTTGCTTAAGTCGCCTAGTACAAGAAATTATGGTCCCTTATATGGACACTCTACATACCTGTCTAGAGGTTAAAGAGGATCTATTTGCTGATTTAGTTCCAAACAAATTCTAAATTGGGAGAAAAAAGTCTTTTTATGCCTTAGTACTTATGAAGGCGAACTGACCCCTGCTTTTTCTGAGCGGTTTTACCTCGCTGCCCAGAAGTTGTCAACGTCTAACATTATAAAGCTTGATGATGCCATTGCGGCTATGTTAACTGGGTTAGCTTCCCAACCTTCTTTAGCCTGTCATATCATCTCAGTAAAGTGCAACTTTAAAAACATCAGTAACATAAAAATGCCTTGTTATACGTTGCTTATTTTCATACTCATACAACAAAAAATACGGCTATGGTGAACCCCCAGGTTTGGACCATTGAGAGTTCTCAACTGAAGCCCCACTAAAGAAGGCTAGGTTGACCCCTATACTGGTTACCACCCTGAGGCCAGCACCTGCATTGCGGCTCAACCTGATCTTCCTCCTCTCTGCAAACCTGAGGTTCCTAAGCTAATGACATTCGCTTTCATCAGCAATGGTTTCAAGGACCAGGTCACAAAATATAAACCACCTGTTTTCCCAAGGCTTACAGCCGTTGATCAGCCCAAAACTGGCGTAGTTAAAACATCCTCCTCCATGACGCTATCTCCTCCAGTCAAATCTAATCCAAACCCTGTAGTCATGAACAAAGCCCAAACCTCTCCCTCCAGTGACAATCGCTCCCAACAACCCTGGGTTTAAAAATAAGGCTTCTTAAGCTAAGCTGCCTGCTCCTCCAATAATCATCGCTGTGGATGGCCCCACAGCTACCAAAGTTATGACTTCCTCCTCCAACCTCCCTTCTAGCGTCCACTAATGTGTGTGGACAACTCTTTTAGATGTTGAGTCTGAAGGGGGTTATGAGGATGTCGGTCATTATGTTCTAGGAGCCCCAGCCAAAGTAGGTATACCAGATTATCTGAACTCTGAAGGAGTATATAATGCCCTTATCCCTCAAAAAACCTACCTTAATCAAGTTCTGTGGTGCCCTGAGGCTATTGATACTGCTAGTGATTCTAAAAAGGTTATTGCTTTGCTGATCTGACCAATCCTCCATGTTCACACCCTACAGTCCATTAAAAAAATTATCCCAAGACATCTAATAAAAAATTGCCTCTACTTTCCTTTTTAAGGAAATATTAGCTCTCTCCACTACTTTGATGGGACCATAACTAAGGTATAAATCGCTATTCAAAAAGTCCAGGTTAGGTCTATCTAGGACACTGGATCTCCTTCAAATGTTCTCTCTTACAAGATGATCAAAAAGATTAAGCTGGCTCCTGATCTCAAGTGTATGCAGGAGTTTGGAATGGCGGGTACCAACAACACCTGTGCTATTGATGCCTACTCCTCAATGCCTATTTGGATTGGAAAGCTCATCTTGTCAGCTTCCGCCGTGGCCTTGGACAATAGCACTTAAGACATTATTATTGGCACGCAGTTTTTTATTAAGCATGATGGAATAATAAAACTGAAATAGGATTACCTCTCCCTACTCGGTTATGAAGTCCCTCTAATCTTTAACAATAAGGAGCCTAACAAAAAAGAATACTCCTGATTAGTTGAATACCCTTCCTCTGCTTTACCTTTATTCTACACTACCTTTGGACGCAACACAAAAAAGTTGCCCAATTCTGTGGACGCTTCAGAGGGAATTCCCTTTTATGCTGCTGAGGAAACAGTAATCAAGGCTGGCGAACAACGGGTGGTCACTACTAACATTACGCTACAGATCTCCCAAGCCTGTCTGCTGCACACAACTAGTATTGATGGAGTAAGCTCTTAGAGCTCTTTGTGTTGCCTGGTATACTAGAACCCGCCTATCAACGAGCCATTAATATCCTATTGGGGAACATTACCAATAAGCCCATCATTGTCAAAAAACATCAAGAGATATGAAAAGGTCTGTTAATTACCCTCAATGAGATAGCGTCCACTTAATTGAGCAGTGTTGGATATGGGTTTACCCAATGACCAATTGGTGTGTACTCCGCCCAACATTCACATTTCAGATGACCTTTCCCCAGATGAGCTTATAAAAAGTTCATTCTCTATTGGATACATATGGTGATATTTTCTTAAACCGGACAGATTATGGGCACATGAAGGAAAGGGCCGCTCCATTGTTGTGTGTGATGCCCAACCTATTTGATCTAAGCCTTACCATAAGTCCAAGGTTGAAGAGCAGCAAATGAGGTCTGAACTCAAGCAGTGCTTAGACGCTGGGTAATTAGTAACGTCCCAAAGCCCTTGAGCGTCTCCTCTCTTACTGATCAAAAAGAAGAATGGAGGTCATTGGGTAATGATGGACTACTGAAAACTGAATAACCTCACTAAAAAAGACAGCTATCCTCTTCCCACATAAATGATTCCCATGCACAACTCTCCAGCTCAAAATTTTTTCAGCCATGGATTTGGCCAAATGATAAAGGCAAATAGATATTTCTTCTCAAGGTCAGGAAAAAATGTGCTCTCATTTGCAGTGAAGGCTTATTTAATCCTACCCGCCTACCCCAAGGGCTGTGCAATGCACCAGCATTCTTCCAACGTGAGATGGACCACATTCTGCAGGTTTTTAAGTTAAGCTGTGTGATTGTCTATCTTGATGACATCACCATCTTTTCTGCAACGTTCATCAAACATCTCGCTCATGAAAATGAGTCTTTTAATGGTTGCGGGCTTCTAACATCAATTTGAACTCATTAAAATAAACCTTCTTCTAAAAAAGCTAGACTTCCTCAGACATGCTATCTCCTAATAAGGGATCAAACATCTACAAGATAAAGTCAAAGCTATCTCTAAAATGCCTGCCCCTAAGAATCTCCAGGACATCCAGTTTTTCTGGGTATTATGATGGACGGGGTCTCTGAAAACTGCCACAAAGCAGTTAGGCAAGAGTGCCCAGGTGAGTGCCCACAGGCAGGATAGCCCTGCTGTGGAAATGTCCCTAATCCAACTGTGTGGAAACCACTTTACTAAGAAAGTTTGGGCACAGTCAAGACTATGCTGGCGCTCAGAAGGAGGGCCTGACCCCCTGAGAGGGCGTACAAGGACTGGATGGCCTTGTCAAAGTCTGAGCTGCTGTCCATTTGTGGTTTCCAAGTTTTCCCTTAATAAACTGATTTGCAAATTTTTAAACTTATATGTGTGTTTATTAAGTTTTTTATTTAATTTATAGAAGACAAAACTGTGTAAAGAAGTTTCGCCTGCTCAGATTTATAATGAAATTAGTGGGGAAGAGCAGGTTCTGTTCCCCGCGGAGTCCATGGGCGTCTTCCCAACAGCGGGCCATATTTGAGAATCTAGACCCTCGATTCTGGCGTTGAGGCCCATTCTCAAACTTGGGCTGGGTACCCTTGGGGTTGCAGAAAATTTTCTGCATTTATTTTTTGGCTTCAATTTACTCTCGAAGCCTGGGCTGTTCTCTTCGCCCATATTCCTCAATATTAATTTGTTGCCTCTTTTGAGAATATTTATTTGGCAACATCTAGTTGGCCAGAGTGCCGTTCACAAGGATTTTCATCCTTGTCGATACTCCCATGAATGTTGGGTTCAGCCACACCTGATTGGCCAGAAATCTGGGTCCAGTCCACTCCCTCATCACCGCATTTAGTATAATTTGATTTGGCAGCATTTGGTTGGCCAGAGCGCCATTTACAATGATTTTCATCCTTGTTGATACACTTTTGGGCATTGAGCTCAGCTGTAACTGGCTGGCCAGAAATTTGTGTCCAAGGGTCCGATCCCTCATTGCCACATTTTGGAATATTGTGTTTGGCGGCATCTGGTTGGCCAGAGCGCCATTTTTGAGGCTTCCCTTCCCCATCAGCCTTATGATTTATTTTTAACTTTGATTTTGAGGCATCTGATTCATCAGATTGCCATTTACAAAAATCGGTGTCGTTGAGCCCCTCTCCCCTAGCCTTGACTATTGCCCTAGGGAAGACTAGGGCAATGTGATGGTCAGGCAACGCCTTGACCGTTACAGGTATGATAGGGTAAAACCATCAGTTCATCCCCAAGTTCGCCCAGTTCAGTGAGCCTCTCATTTGACTATTGTTTAAGAACACCCCTTTTTTTGAGGTACATAAAAAGCGGCCACATTTGAGATGATATTTAATTGCTTCAGCAATGCCCCATCCTATGCCACCACAACTATGAGAAACCCTTCATAATATTCACTGATTCTTCATACAATGCCATTGGAGCCATCCTGGCCCAATTGGACAGTAATGGCGTAGATCATACGGTCTCCTACTTCAGCAAGATTTTGTCAAAAGCTGAACGTAGCTATAGTGTTACAGAGAAGGAGTGCCTGGCTGTATTACTAGCTGTTAAACTTACTGCCCTTTCCTATAAGCACTTCATTCACTGTGCTTACTGACCACGCCTCCTCAAAATGGCTACAAAACATGTAGGATCTCACTGGACGGTTGGCCCATTGGGCCCTCAAAATTCAATATTATGATCTGAATATTGAGCACTGAGCTGGGACGCATCATATGAATGTGGATGGTTTGACTCAGATGCCTATCCTTCATCTGGATAACAGAGAAGCGGGGAGATTACATGATCTCCTTATGACCCCCAAGGCCTGGGACGATGAGGATGACCCTGTCCTTAAAATGCTAGCACAACACTCCTGAAACATTAAGGTGAAGAGCGGAAAGTTATATAAGAAGGTAGTAGTAAATTGGCTGCCCTATCTGTGACCTTCAGAACAGGTACCAGTGATCTTGGACGCCCACTCTACCCTTTGGCATGGTGGAGTGAGGAAAATGTATGAGTGGATCAAGGAACAGTACTATTGGGAGGGCATCATGGAATCTATTATTGAAGTCTTGGATGCCTGCTTAACCTGTAAAAAAGCTTTCCCGCTTCAAAACCAAATATCAATACCAATCAAATACCCCTCAGCAACCTTTTCACATGATCAGTTTTAACGTGGCAGGACCTTTGACCCAGACTACCAGTGGGAATCGTTACATACTGGTAAATATTAACCACTTCACAAAAAGGATTGAAGCAATGGCTCATCCCTGCTCAATCTGTCAAAGCCAACGCCACTTTCCTCCACTAGCATATCTTCACTCACCATGGTTTTCTCCAAGTCCTCCTTTATAACAACAAAAAAAATTTTACCTCAAGAATGGTCAAGATGCTAGCTACTTCTATGGGGCCCAACAGCTTTTTTCAGCCACCTACAACCACTCTACTAATGAAATCGTTAAAAGAGCTAATGGGACCTTGGTATCTATACTGCATTAAATAGCCACCTCTGACCCTCTAGACTGGGACCAGTTTCTGCCTAGTCCTTTTATGGCTTATCGCATTAGCTACCATCATATTCTCAAAATGTCTCTCTTCTGCTCTTATATGGGTGATATCCTGGGATACCTACTCTATTAGCCAAAGACGTCTTTACTGGTTATCCTGATGATCTTGACAAGGCCATGAAGAGATTCGCTCAGCACATCATTCAGCTAAAATTGGATGCTATGGCTAACTTAGCTAAAACGGCCAATAAAGAGGGCCAGGACGCCAATGGGTCCAGGCCTCCCTTGCCCACTTTTCAACTCTCTGATTTGGTATTATACTACTGTAATCGCATCACAGCTAGGAGTGAGCAGCTTGGCTCCATCTTTGAGGGACCTTTTATCATGACCTATTAGAGGGGCGATTAAAATTCTATAAAGTCCCTTGCCACCAGAGTCACAATTAACTGAGTTCATGGTCAGTTTCTCCGCCCCTATTCTCCCCCCAACATTCTTGAAGGGAGTAATGTCAGACAATTGGTTGTTCGATTAGTTAATAAGAATAGTTTGGAGGAGAATATCTTCGATTTCCAATCTAAAAAAGCCTATCTGAATCTCGGTGGAATTCAGCCTCTCAGAGTAAGGCGATTACTCCACCTCCTTGGCCAAAAAGGCCTATGATTACTAATAGAATTACGCCAAATCGCCAGCATAATCAGGGGAGCCATTCAGAGGTCCCCCGCATCCTACAACCAATTTAATTCAACCTCCAACGCGTAGACTGGGCCCTTTTATAGGCCTTGAGAGAGTCACACCAGGTGACTTATTTTCTCCATGGTGATTGGCACAAATACATCAAATCTTTACCTCACAGCTTTGTCATACCTACTCTTGACCTAAATCAGCGGTTATGATTAAAGCGAGGCAAGTTTTAAGAGCTCCAATAGGTCAAACTCCCAATATTTCCTAATACAGGCTTAAGACTAATAAAAAATTACTGGCCTATATCACTTCAAGCCTCAAGTTCATTTAAAATTCTATGAAGTCCAATTGTAAGAGGGTTTGCTTTTACCTTCTCGCCACAAATAACAAAAATATTAAAATTCAACTTTTTAATTTTATTTAGGGTTCTATTATTTTTAATATAAGTGGTGCAAATCATTCCCTGGTAATTATATTCCCACAGTTAAAGAGTAATCTCCCCTGCTATTAAATTTTTTGAAATTCAGGGCTCAAAAGCACCTGCAAGCATACCACCTGCTCTGGATTCCAGCACTCAGCAAGGAAAGTTTAAGTCTATTTGCCATGATGAATTTCCCTAAGTTCATGAGAGATGTTCAGATGTTCTTGGCATAGTAGGATACTACCACCAAATTGTGCCAAAATTCATGGACATTGCTGAACCACTCATGCACTTGCTCAACAAAGGAGTACTTTCCAATTGGGAACAAGCTTTAGAGGATGTCTTTCAACTAACTCAAGTAGAATTTTATATAAGCCCTTATCCTGACATACCCAGACTTTATATAGAGCTTTTACATATATATTGGCTCCACCGACTTGGGTATGGGCGCTGTCTTAGCGCAGTTGGACATAGAAGAAGCAGTTCACCCTAAAGTTTATGCTTAAAGACATTCATATGATCAAAGCGTAATTACACTGTCACTAAGAGTGATTGCTCTGATGTGATCAAATCAGTACGCTACTTCTGACCTTACATTTATGGCTTACACTTTAAGATAATTACAGACCACGCCTCAATGATATGGTATTGAACATGAAAGATCCAGATGGAATACTTGCAAGATGGGATGTTCAGCTAAAAGATTAAGTTTTTAATGTCCTGCACCGGGAAGAGAAGCATATGATTGCGGATAGCTTGTTGCAATTACTCATTTTCCAGTTATAAGCCCACAAGAACAATAGAATCTACAAACTTATTGGAAGACCAGAGGGTTAATGGGAAGATGATGATGCTTGAAGAAGATCATGGATTTTTTTTAAGAGTGACAAGATTCAAAATATAGACAGTTAAAGAAGCTAGTAATTGAAAAATGGTTATCTTATGTGAAGCTGAGTGAATAATGGCATTAATCAATGGCACCGTCAAACAGGCCATGGAAAGCTACAGAAGGCATACCAGCATCTCAAAGTGATTCTAGTGGACGGCAATGCTGGACAATATCAGTCAGGATCTGGCGCTTTATATTGAATGTCCCCAAAATAATATGCTCCTGAAGAATTTTGAGTTCCAGAATGTCCATCCAAGTTCACTCTTTCATAACATCTCCATCAACATCGTTGGACCATTTGTGAAATTCTGAGGATTTCTCACTTAGTAATTGTATTCCTGCTAGCTTAATCAGGCTGAAGTTTGTCCAAAGGATCCATGACTTTGCCAGTGGCTTACAGTATTTCAACCATTCATAAACTCACTAGACATCCTCAAATAGCCCCGACTCTTCTGGCCGATTTTGGGCTTAAATTCCCTCTGTAATAAGGAACTTCAACTGAGACAGGCAAAGGTTTAAGCTTTGGATCTTGAGATCCCAGCTTGCCGACACTCTCCAAAAGTAACCTAGGATAAAAACTGGAAAGAGGATTAAAATAAAAAAGATCTTTATTAGATTAGATTATTTGATAATTATTCATTAGACCAGGCGCAGGTATTTATACCTCTCTTGGGCATCTCCTGGCCTCATTCAAGAGCGCAATCTCACAGATTATTTTCCACCTCAGTTCGCCCTTGGACTGATACAACTGAGACTTATTGCTAAGTTTATTGGTGGCAAAATACTCTTATATTTAGGAGGATTTCAGGGCTGAAAATTGCAACAATGAGCGTGCAAAATGGTCCTAGGATTGTCTTAAAATGAGTTTCAGCATACTACTGATGAAATACGAATTCTGGGAGATTTTGTGGTTAATTTAAATAAATGATGTACCCTTAATTGGGCTGTCAGCAGGCCTCTCTCAATAGCACTAGGTGCTTCCATTCATGTGGTCCATGTGCAAGTGCTATCATGCCAGTTACTCATATTGACATAGGAAAATTATTTTAGGGTCAGCTCAAAATATGTTTTCATCAAACAGCTGATGAAAATGACTCCCTAATTGTGATGTCAACTGGCCCTCTTAAATAGCACTAGGTACTCCCATTTGGGCTGTCCATGTGCAAGTGCTATCATGCCAATTACACATACCAACGTACAAAATTTGCCCTAAGGCAGAAAATGATCCATCTCAATCATGTTTTCATCATACAGCTGATGAAAACGACTCCCTAATTTGGATGTCATCAGTTCCTCATGATAGCACTAGGTACTCCCATTCAGGCAGTCCATGTGCAAGTTCTATTGTGCTTATTACGTTCTTTTTGCCTTTTTGTCCATGTGATTTGTGTACGTTCTCTTTACGTCAAACCCAAATGATTTCTCATGCTGATTTTCTTAATATTGGTTCCAATTAATTAAACTAGCCGCTGAGGTTTGGTGCAGTAATAATTGGCCTAACTATGCGAGTTTATTTAGCCCAAACTACTGATAGAATAATTGATTTGAATTGATGTTTGTTTGATCATCCTGAACCGAATTGTAGCAGACAAGATTGGCCTAAATGTGTGGGGTATTCATCCTGAGCTTTTATTAATATAATTAAATCCACATTGCAATAATTGGCCTGATCCATGTTATTGCAATAGGTTTTAATTAGAGTATTAACTAAAGCATTAAGAGGGAAAATCGGCCCAATCTGTAGTTTGTCAAAGATTTTATTTTTGAGTCAACCACAGAATCTGACACCATTTCAGAAGTCAAACATTAGAAATCAGTTTTGTCATTATTACAATAAACTACTCCACTAAGTTAAGGAACGGTGAAATCAAGATGTTTACCTCTTAAGTTACCATGAGATTCCTGTAAACCTGGACTATATTCACCACGGATGCCTTCATATAATACTTTCCAATAATGGACAGAACTTCATATCAGACGTTGTTAATCATATGATGGACTTAGTGGAATCAAGCAGCTTTATACCACGCCATACACACCCTCTACTATCAGAGTCATGGAAAGAGTGATCAGAACCCTTGTGTCATTATTAAAGAAGATTTCTTTAAACCACTGATCTAAATGGGACATCTTGTTGACATCATCCTTGTTTTTTACCAATTAAGCTACCATAGAACTATTGGCATGTATTTATTAAAAGAGCTTTACATAAGAGAAGCCTTACCAAGTTTGTTAGCTCTAGTGCTATTGTGAATAGACAGATTTTACCCTTAGCAGATACCAAGGAGCGTTAGCAGAAGGAATTAGTCAAAATTCAGCTGAATGTCAGCAGCAATAAAATGGAACTACTAAAAGAGAGTACCAAAGAAAGTGATTAAGTAACTAAATTTCCATATTAAGGTAGGATAATAAGTGATGTTATACCATATTTTCTTAGTAAATCTTGAAAACATTTAGGGTGTCTGGATTGGACCTGCAGCCATTGTCATAATAAGAGGAACTAAAGCTCTAACAAGATGATACCACATATATTATATATAACCATGTCCACGCATGGCTTTTAAAGTCCTTTTCTAGGTCTCATATTTGGGATGTTTGTGTTGAGAAAGGCTCAATTATAGGGGTTAATTCATCTCTTTATGGAAAGACTCCTCCATAAAACCCACAATTACTTAATACTAATATTAGTACTATTGTTATAGCTGACCAGAATAACAAACAAGCTTTATCTAACATGTCCAATGATCAAAATAAATTTCAAAATTTAAATCCCCTTTTATAAATATTTGATTGTCTAAAGTTCCTGATGACATAGGCATTTATATACCCTCTGACTGCTGTGATAATTTGTCAACCAGTCACCATTAAGTCAGAGGGCATCAGTATGAACTGGTTCAAAAAGAGTATGCGCATAACGTCACAAATGATAGCCCCAAGGAACACACTTTATTACCTTTTATTTCAACCACCAATGATAGAAAAACCAAAACCTCATATGAATAAGTTTTCCCGTTCATATAATGCTGAGTAATAAGCATATTACTAAATTGAGATGTGTGTTAATTCCAAAAACCCTATTTATTGAGAAAACTAATATACCTTAGCAGTTGAAAGAGTCACAAGGGTCATTAAAACATCAAGAGCCACAGTTGATCTCTGAACAGCAACCACGCATCTACAAACAGACCAGAGCTCCACTAAATAATTTACAGAAGAAAACTAGATCCCAAGGATCAGGGAATTGGACTCAATCAACTCTTTGACTAAGTTGCAAAATGAAATAATTTTCTTATAAGAAAATGATTTATTATAAAATATAGTCCTACTTTAAGCATTCAAAACCCTCAAGCACTATACATACTTTCCATATTTATATATAAAATGGCTTCTTTTACAAGAACTGTCTTTTTTTATTTTGATTCTAGCTCTCCAGATACAGAAGATTTTATATCAAATTCTCAGACTTAGTCGCGTTGTTGTCAGAAAAGGTTAGGA
Organism: Massospora cicadina; assembly: GCA_022478985.1. Taxonomy (NCBI): domain Eukaryota; kingdom Fungi; phylum Entomophthoromycota; class Entomophthoromycetes; order Entomophthorales; family Entomophthoraceae; genus Massospora; species Massospora cicadina. Next base: position 201,523 of record JAKSZP010015808.1, read on the forward strand.
GGAGTTCTGGTGAGCTTAGGAACAGCCCCATTATGTATAATTCCAAGGCTCCAAAACAGGTTGGACACGCTTGAAACTATGATTTTAGTCTTACATACTAAAGAACAAGAAACTTTGAATTGCCTGGTGATGCACCCTGTAAACAAATAAATAACTTGTTTCAAGTGGCTCAAACCTTATAATCAGCATCACCTGAGAGAGCTCCACATTGTTGATACAGCTATAAATCTTCAAATTAAATAATTCTTTTTAGTGGCTTTTGTAAATTTATAGCAGATGATCTATGCTGGTAAAAGCTGATAGTATTACTTAAACATAACTATTAAAAATATTTTGAGTGCAACATACTCATTACAGCATTTAGTAGTTTGTAATAGAACTAATAAATATAGTTAAAGCTTATTTTGTTTTCTTATTTGATAGTTAATACTCACATATAAAGATTAGTTAAAATATATAAGTATGCATTCTTCTCTTTTTCTAGCATTTGTTATAATCCAAGGAGGTGGAGCATCATAGAAACTCTATTTGGGTGCTGAATTAAACCTAAATGAAAAAACTCCCAACTTGGAGCCATGGAGGCAAGCCTAAGTGGCCATATTGGATGGGGAATAGGAGTCAGGTGGTCCAATTTTCTTTGCTGGCTTCTTTTACTGTGTAATGGTGGAAAAAATGGTGGCAGGGACATTATTGATGTGCGAGAATGAAGTTTGAAGAGAGTGAGGTTGTTTTTGTCATGGATGCACGCCATGTACATTGACTAAACGCACTGGAAAAGTTTTTTATCAGCATAGAAACTACATTAGCACACAGTCAAAAAGCAGTGGCAGCTTGGTAGTTGTTGAGTAGATGGGGTTAAATAGCGATTATTTTGTGGTAGTGATGGTCACACAAGCTTCAGAAAAAGCTAGAATTTCTAGTTTTAATTTACCTCTTATGGAAAGTCAGCCAGGAAAACTAGGATGGTGGATACTTTGCAGAGTGACCCCATGGACACATGTAGGGCTTGTCATAGTAAAACATTGCTGGAGGAAGCCACTGCTTTTATGGCTATCAAGAGGTAAGATTTGTATGTTGAGAAGCCTTTTATAACTACAAATACAGAGCTAAAAGTTGGAGTAGGGGTAGGTTTAGAAATGTGGGAAAATAAAAATAAGGGTTGACTTAAAAGTGTTGGTTTGAACTATTAACACATTCAAGTTAATTAAATGAGCTGGAATTGACCAATATGGGGTCAGCAACAGGAAATGATGGGTTAGTTTTTAGTAAGTAGCTGGAGAATTATCAGCTAAGGCTGTTCAATAAGTGCTTAATTGCAAATTGCTTGGGAACATCTGGGTTGATAGGATTTCAATTTGCCTAGCATAGTAGGAGCTGTAACCGCAGAAGATGAGGGAGGGGAGGGCGGATGGAGCCCCATTCACAAGATTATGTGGGGGTGACAACATGGTGATCGTTAGAGGGGGGTGGGATAGAACTTGCAGCAGAGGCAAGGGATGGGAACTTGCATTTTTAGTAATCTAAGCCAAAATTTAAAGATAAGATAGCGCAGCTGCTTTCCACATGGGCAGAATGGATGGTCAGGGGCAGAGTTGATCATGGTGTGGGGGAAATCATAATATTGATTTCTCAGTGAAATGGATGGATTGATGCATAGGTGCAAGGCTCTGTGAGATGGCTTGTGTCATGGTGATGCCTGACATGAAAAAAACTACTAGAAACCTCAAAAATTAATCTTTCATATTGATAAACTATGCTGAGAAGTAAGATTGTCTAAAGACATAAAATTATGTGGTAAAATTAAGTTGGTTAATTGCTTACCAAACAATAATAGTACCAAAATTGAGATTATTCTAAATGATTTCTAAACCATGTACAAGCAGTAGCTCCAGAAGCTTATAAGGACAAAAACAGTGCTAATTACAAAAATAATTAAGCTCTGGTAAGTCCAAAAAGAGGAATAGAATATATAGATAAAGCATTCATATTGTTAAGTTTAAATAGCAAATAAAAATTTATTTTATGCAAACACTATTTAAGTTTATTAATAAAGTGTTATTAGTACTCATCTACCACCTTAACATTTAAGAAACTTCCTCCACCTTTAGCCTCCTAAACACATAAATATAAGTAACTCCCATACAAGCATACCCACCATTTTATATATATGGACGCATCTAATGTCTTTGTCATACTAGATCCAAAAACTTAGTATGTTAGCTCATGGTTAGCTACCCCCAACAAGGTCAGTGGTACACCAGTCCCTGACAGCTGGCCCCATTGGGAACAACAAACTTCAAGATGGGTTGATGCTTTATATGGCCAAACCCTACATGAGCTTTTACCATAAATGCTTAAGGAGAGATAATTAGGTAAACTGGCAAACTTAAACACCAGAATAACTTAATTTGGCAACTGAGTACAATTAGTGAAGATGGGAGTCTTTTTGTAGTTGAGCAGCATTGTCACTACAGCCATTGATTTGGGCTTCACAAGAGCTAATGTTTAAAGTATTCCTTGAATGTGCAGAATTTATTAAGCCACCAGGTTTAAAACATCACCTGATTCATCTTTATGATGGATTACTTGCATGTGGAAGGAGGTTCCAATACTAGAACTAAAGTACAAAGCGCAGGTTGCTCTGGAAAGCACCGGGGCTTTGAAACACTTCTTGGGAGTGAAAAAGTTGGTGGTCTAGGCCTTTAAGGGGGACAAAGTTACTGGTAGAATTGGGGGTTCAAAGAGCTATCCCAGGCATGCTTTGGCAGCAGATAAAAGACACCAGGGAGTGGTGCACCACCACCACATGGGTGCAGCAGAGGGTTCAAAATTTTCAACTTGAGAAACTTGATATAGAATAACAGGAAAGGACATTGATTGATTTACTAACATTTAAATTAATTAATAGAGTGATTGAAGTGATAGAGAGATGGTTTTAGTATGTATTTTAACAACTTGCAAAAATATAATAGTAGAGCTGATATACCATCTAGCATGTTTTGATATTTTAAAGTAATTGATTATATGGATAGACAATTCTAGTATAATAACTAAATTAAAAATGCTCACTAGTACTAAATATTATCATGTTAATTTGAACTAGACTTATATAAAAAGCAAACATCTATAAGGTATTAATTCTAAGGCTATAACTAATAAAGAGCAAAACTAATAGCTCTTATATACTATACCTCACAATTACACAAGTCATGATTTGTAACTTTTATTACACTTTTCTAGTTAGGTATCACAAATAAATAAAACAGAACAGATACCATATTTTTAGTACTTAAAATATATTTAAGTTACTACAAATTTTATATAGCTGTTTATTGAATCCTTTATCTTAATTTATTAGTTCATCTAATATAATTTCATCAGCAACTATATTTCAAAAGTTTTTTTTATTTTTATTTAAATAACAGTACTTGAGATATGAGATAAACTGATGTGAAAAATATTTATTACAGTTTATTTTACTAATCAAAATAAAAAGATCAATGATTATTGTTTAACTTTGAAAATATTCATATTTTCTTGATAAATATGAAAACTTATTTTTAAATACATTTATTTTTTGTATATATTTATTGCAATTATGTTATTTGAGGCAGATTGATACATTTTTTAGTACTAGATGGCAGATTGATACATTAATAAATGAAATACCTTTATTAAGTAAATATAATACATTTAAAATGATTAGAAAATGTTGACCTTTTACCATATATCTTACATTTTAGGTTATTTTACACATTTAAAGAATTTTTCTATGACTTTAAATTTTTATCAGTTTTTTATGTTTGAACATCAGTTGTCTACTAAGCTTGATTTATTGGTTGAGAATTAGTGCAATATCAAAGATACACTAATAAAATGTTAGTTAATCATATTCACTGGAGGGGAGGATACCCCAGTGATAGAATAGGGACTTCTACCGCTGCCTCCCGAGTTTGATCCCAGTAGTGAACTTTGGGTAGGGGATGATTATGACTGTGTTGGCATTGTGCACCAATGCCCCAAACTGAGATAGAAAATAGCAAAGGCGGTCCATGGAGTTCCTGGCCTATAATACACTGCGCATAGAGGTTTTCCAGGTTTTATCCTCCTTTCCCATTTTTGTCACTTCCCCTCATCGGTGCGGTATTGTCCTCAGGTTGGCCCACCTCAAATAAAATCATATTCACTGGACTGTATACCTCCTAAATATAAAACTATAAATTATCAGACCTAAAATCAGTCATATATTTACTATAAACTATATAAAAAACATTATAAAAACAACAGGTTCTGGTTTTATACCATGATGTTTTTGTTAATTTAAACTTATATATAAATAACTTTCTGATAGCATATTAGTAATAGAGAAATCCAAGATAAAAATTTAAACCATCTTAAGAACCTATTTAAATATTTAATTTATAAGCATATACTTCTTAGTTTATAAAAACTTTCAAGCTAATAGCAAGTGCTAATATAAGCCTAGATACTTAATTGCGATATTTAGTAAATTATTGATAAAATAGTTAAAACTATTATATGATGCAATATAAAGAAGGTAGTGGATATATACTATTGCTGAAACATAGTTATATCCTTTTATGAAAAAATTTAGAAATATCTGCCTTTTAGTAACAATATAAATTTTTTGATTAACTTTTACTAAAGCATGGAACCCTTGATAGTTTTATAACAATCTTACTTTAGTAATTTTATTCTATAGTAATAGTATATAAAAAGTAAAATTTTAAAATAAAGCGATCTTAGCTGCTTAATTGAGTACTTAACACTTTAGTGAAAGCTATAAATTTAAAGGAAGCTTATTGTTAATTATTATAGAGCAGCTACTATAATATAGTTGAAAACACATTGACACAACACTGTATGGGAACTTTGTACTAATTAACATACCGAATTAGTATGATATGACCGAAGTTTAGTAAATTGGTACATCTTGATAACTGTTTTTTTAGTACTAGATGTTGATAACTGTTTTCTTGCACAATAAGTGTCACATTCTAACTATTATATCACCTTAGTTTTGCCTTGATAGCGAGTTTATTCTTAAAAATGGAATTAATATGAATGGTAAATCTTCTAAATTGTCATTGTAAGTTTTAAAATAATAATTTAGAATGATTTTTTGATCATAATATAAATTATTTAGTTAAACTTGATTTTTATAACCTGATCAATTACCGGCTTATAAAAGCTTTAAAGATTAAATTCAATGTTATATAAGAGTTGATTATCAAAGGAAGTGTTAAAAAGTATAGTAAAACCTGCCTAAAACTGAACGTGATAGTTCGGGTATTTTTCGCTATATAGATTTTCGTCTTACAAAGAGTGGTATTTTAATAAAACAAAGTACAGTACAAAAATATGATCGCATAGAATTACAACAAAGGAAGAATTTAAAATAAGAAACCTAAAAAACGAAAAAAATGAATGATCGCGTTCCATCCTAGGCAGGTTTTACTGTATTAATTTTTATTCGAGGTGGGCCGACCTGGGGACGATACCGCACCGATGAGGGGAAGTGAAGAAAATGGGAAAGGATGATAAAACCCGGAAAACCTCCATGCGCAGCGTATGATAGGCCAGGAACTCCATGGACCGCCTTTGCTATTCGCTATCTCGGTTCGGGGCATTGGTGCGCAACGCCAACACAGTCATAATCGTCCCCTACCCAAAGTTCACTACCGGGATCGAACTCGGGGAGGCAGCGGTAGAGGTCCCTATTCTACCACTGGGGTATCCTCCCCAGGTTTTACTGTATTAAGCTTCGTAATATTTTATTTATTCGAGGCTAGCCGACCAGGGGACGGACATTACCGAAATAGAGAAAGAAAGTATCGACATGAAACCTGAGCAGGGTCAACTCTGTCATAGAAAGTTTTTTTCACCTCCAGATCGGGACTCGGATTTTTCTGGTTACGTCATGGGTAAGGTTTTCGTGTTATTATACCTACTAACCGCCAATAGCTTCCTTCGGCTGGCACCCCGATCGATGTGCGAAGGGCGGGAATCGAACCCGCAACCTTCAGGTTGGTAGCCATACGCCCTACCGACTCGCCTTCCACCCCCAAGCTTCGTAATATTTTAATATTCTGCTTAGATTATTGAAAGGTGTTGAAATCAATTTTAACTTAGATCATATGGTGGTTGAAATCAGCTTTAAATTGTTTTAGAAAATAAAGTAAGGGTATATAAAGATGAAAAATTCTTAATTATACACTCATTCAGTATCTGGTATACTCAAATATGATTTACACACAGCTCATTATCGCCTCTCTTGCAGCTTTGGTGGCATCGGCGCCTTCCAATCCAAAGCCTGCTGATCCAGCTTTGAGTAACAATGTTCCAAATCCAAGATATGCTCTGCACCGTCGTGGATTTGGTTTTGGAGGTTATGGCGGTCTTGGTTTTGGAGGCTATGGTGGTCCTGGTTTTGGATGGGGTGGATTTGGTGATTGTGGATTCGGAGGCTGCGGTGGCTGCGGCGGATTCGCAGGTTGTGGCGGGTGAGGTGGTTGGGGACCAACCATCATTGACAACGCCTGTTGTAACAATCAAGAGTGCTTCCATGAATGTTACAACTGCAACACTGAAGCGGCAGCATTCTGTAACAGCGAAAGTGCTAACTTAGTTGATGCCAATTGCTGCAATAATTTTGATCAAAATTTATTTGTTTGCTAAATCAGATTGCTCTTTCTGGAAAAGGAGCTAATTAAATCAATAAAATGTTTGTTTACAAATTCTGATATTATAAGTTAATATAGTCCATGAAAAAGATCCAATTAATGATACGAACGGGTAAGTTTAAAAGTAATATTAGTCCTCAAGTTTGTATTTTTAATCGACTTCGAAATATGAGGAGGTTTTCAATTCGACCTCTATATTTTTTCTGTTTGTACGCGCATTACTCCGAAACTTTTGAACAAATTGAATGAACTTTTTTACAGGGTTTTATAGACCAATTCGTATCCATTACAGGCCAATGCGTATATTTTTCATTTATTTTCGCATCCATTACAGACTATCTCATATATTTTTTTTTAGTACTAGACTATCTCATATACTTTTCATTGAGTTTCGTTTCCATTACAGGTCTGTGGGATCCACCAAGGGATGCCACAAATAACATATTAAAGTGGGATATTTACTTTTTATTAAAAGTATAAAATAACACTTATTAAAGTTTTTTTATGGCTTTTATTATTCAGGCAGGCCAAAACCAGGAAAGGTCCCTTTCTCATTACTAGTTTTTCCTATTTAAACTAGTTTGAATTTTGAGACCAAGGGTATTTGAGACAAAAGAATGCAAAGCTCAGTTATCTAAATTAGAAAATATAGGCTTTTAGCCTATCAGATCATGGATAAAAATTTTTTGGAGGCAAGACTAACCTGTGCAATAACAATTTGATGAATTGTATCCAATCACCAGTGAGTAAAATCTTTTCACCTTGGCGGTGGTCAGACTTGGATGGTAATGATTGGGTAATTTGGTGGTGGTTGGACTCAGATGGTAATGATTGGCTAATTTCTATCCTATCATCCTCGAGTAAAATCTTTGCACCTCGGCAGTGGTTAGACTCAGATAGTAATGATTGGTTAACTTGCTCCCAATCATTGACAGGTAAAATCTTCTTGCCTTGCGGAGGTTCAGATCCATACAATATTATACTCCTCAAATTTGACTGAGGAGTTGGAGTAATCCTATTATTAATTATACCTTTTTAAGCTGATTTTTATGATAAATTAATTTTCCAGTTGTTAGGATTCCACCAAGAATCCACTAAGGTCTTTTCACTGTGGGTACTCATATTGCTGATATCCACAATATTATCTAAAGATTGGGCAGGTGATAGGCTAATCATAGTAGCAGAATTGGGAACACTAATACCTCTAACATTCTTTTTCTTAGGTCAACAAGGAGAATATCTGACATTGCCCCCCTCAAGAATATTGGTAGGGGTGTTGCAGTTATGGTAGTATAATACCTTATTATCCACTTGAGAGATAGAAAGGGGGTGCAGAGCTTATTGGCAGCCTGCCCTTTTTTAGTCACTATTTTTATGAGGTTGGTATATATGCAAGAGTAGTCCTTCTTGCTGGGTTCAGTATTGGCTAGAACTAAGGGAACTTCATAATTAAGCAATGACAAGAACCCTTGCTTCATATTGATAATACCATCATACTCAATTATAAACTGAGTATCTATAAGCATATCATAAGCATTGTTATCCAAAGCCACTGCAGGGGCTAATAGGATAAGCTTCCCAATATGAATGGGAAGCAACAAGTAAGCACCAAGTGCACAGATGTTATTAGGACCAGCAGTTCCAAAGTCTTGGTTGTACTCCAAGTCAGGTGCAAGCTTGATCCTTTTCATCAGCTTGGAAGAGATTATGTTCACTGGGGAGCCTGTATCTAGAATAGCCATCACCCAAACTTTTTGAATCACCACTTTGACCTTTGTAAGTATCCCCCCAAAAGTAGGTGATAGCACTAAGACCTCCTTGAGATAGAAATTGGAGGTTAATTTACATGTGGTCTCAGGGTAGTTTTTCTTGATGGATTTCATGGTATGGCCATTCTGAATAGGGTGAATAAGGTGAGACAACACCTCATCTGCATTGCTGGCAGTATCAATGACAATTGGCTCCCCTAAGACTTGACAGAGATACATCTCTTTGGGTATGGTGGCTTCATCTACTCCTCCGGCATTCAAGCAATTGGGGACTTCCACCTCAGCAGGTACTCCTAAAATATAATAGCTGACCTCATCTGTATCCCCCTCAGAATCATCCCCTGGGGTGTTTGTAACATGAGGTAATGGCATAAGTTGATTGAGTAGGTTAGGCATATTAGTTTTGTCAGCAATAGGGGTGCCTTTCCCTATGCTGACATTTCTTTTCCCTGCTCCTGTTCCTTGGCATCAGCTTTCTTTTTCTAACACATAGCCTCCTTATATCTGAACTTGTTGCAGTATTTGCACCAAGGGCATTCAGGACATTTTGCTTTGGGGTTTTGCTCTTATGGGCCCATTATCTGAAGGGGCTCCTTCTTGTCTTCAATAGCTAAAGCCCAAGGCTTAGGCTGTGAGTCCTCAATGGTTAAAACACGAGGATGAGATATGGCTCCACATGGAACTTTGGGCTTATGGAAATCGGTGACATCTATTAATGCTTCCTTAATGTCTTGTGCAGTATGGAAATAGCGTTTAATGGAAGTGATGTGCATTGCTAGCGATGGGTATGTAGCCACTCCAGTCAGAACGGCGGCTATAGCATCATCCAAAGTCAACATTTTTGAGGTTAACAACATCTGTGCTTCCATATAAAATTGTTCCACAAAGGCGACCACTGACTCCCCTTTTCGAATGCTCATACACATAAAAGCTTGCTTTTTCATGCTTAAAGCCTGTTTGGAGCTGAATGTGTTTATGAGGGCCTCTTTAACCTCGGACCAGGTGCTAAGAGCATCCATATGTGGGACCATCACCTCTTGTGCCATGCGGCCCAAACAGGAAAGAATACATTTGACCTTCTAATGATCAGTTGCCCCTTCCATTGCTGCTTTGTAAACGTATAAAAATGAAGCAATGCTGCCCTCGCCAGGGATAAACTTGTTCTTAAATGTAGGTTTTAATGAATGATAGTCATTCCCAGAAAGGGTATGAATAGCTGGAGCTTCTGCTTCTGAGGCTTCAGAGAGGTAGCTTAACTGATCAAAAGCCCGCAAAAGGTGATCAAACTGGTCATGCATGGCTTCAAGACAGGTTTCCATGTTAGAGAGGGCTTCTAGGGGCCCAGCTTCACATAATCTTAGTTGAGCTTCGATCCCTGATTTTTGAGTTTCAAGATCTTCCACTCAGTTCTCCATTGCAGAGACTTGAAAACAGAGTTGTGACACCATTGAGCTTAGGTTTAAGTGAGCAGCTTCCACGGCTTTCACGTGGTTCTTCAGCTCTTCTTTCATGTGTCTACACTCTTCATCATCATGAGAGTGGGAGCTGGGGCCTTGTACCCCCTCCTTAATCTGTTCATATTTCCGCTCAACCTTTGTTAGTTGACTAAATACTTCCTTCAACAGCACAGGGCTTTCCAGCAAAGCTTTCATCGCTTTTGCTTTCATTTCACATTCAGTCAGGCGACGTGCCAAATATTTGGTATTTTTGAATGAACCTTTGAGAGCCAACTCCTTTTCTAGTTGAACAACCTTGGCCGCGAGGGTGGTGGTGGCGCTAGATGGTTCAAAAAAAAGATGACATTCAAGCTCATCAACCCGCAAGAAGGCCTGAATCAACTGCTGCTCCACCCCAGCCATACGCTGTTTATATTTCTCTTGAAGGACAGAGTTGGGGGCTGAAAGGTCATGATGTGTTTGTCTAATTTGCTTTTCAAGTTGTCTAGTAAACATCTCCAACAACGAGTGGGTGCTAGTGGAGGATGCGTTCAGTTCATCCCAGAATATCTTCATGGCATCCTTGAAGTACTTTACAATCCCAGTGTCCATAGTAGTAAGTTGATCATGCAGCTGAATGATGAAGTTGCAATTAGCTTCCACACCAGATCTGACTGCTCCAAGATGTTCAGAAGTCAATTGATACAACTTATCATAATCTAGATTCAGAGCTGCATGAGTATCTAGGTCTCTATATAACCCTTCATGATGTCCCGCTAAGAGATGCATCATGTGTACCAAGGCAGGATGAGCAAACTTGCATACATAGGTGGTCAAATTTGTAAGCTGACCATAGGTCTCTGGGAGGACACTAGTCTCATAGAGAAACAAGTGGCATTCCTCAACCAGCGACACTCGTTTGCAGGATGCAATGCTGCCAGGGTTAAGGATGCCATGAGTAAGTTCCCTCACAGCTTCAGTGGCTGACCAAGTGATGCGTCAAGACTCAGGTATTAATATATGCTCAAATGGTTCTTCTTCAAACATCAAAGCCATAGGGCTGTCCATTTGATCATCTTCTTCATTTTCTTCCCCATTTTTCACCCAACGGGTGACACTCTCCATTCTTTTGTTAATACTTATCAGAATATTCAGGGGGCTCAACCCTGGTAGTGAGCATCAATTTGTGGGATCCGCCAAGGGATGCCACAAATAATATAAAAAAGTGGGATATTTACTTTTTACTAAAAGTATAAAATAACACTTAATAAAGTTTTTTTATGGTTTTTTATTATTCAGGCAGGCCAAAACCAGGAAAGGTCCCTTTCTCATTACTAGTTTTTCCTATTTAAACTAGTTCAAATTTTGAAACCAGGGGTATTCAAGGCAAAAGAATGCAAAGCTCAGTTATCTAAATTAGGAAATATAGGCTTTTAGCTTATCAGATCGTGGATAAAAATTTTTGGAGGCAAGACCAACCCATGCAGTAACAATTTGATGAATTGTATCCAATCACCAGTGAGTAAAATCTTTTCACCTTGGTGGTGGTCAGACTCAGATGGTAATGATTGGGTAATTTGGCGGTGGTTGGACTCAGATGGTAATGATTGGCTAATTTCTACCCTATCATCCTTGAGTAAAATCTTTGCACCTTGGCGGTGGTTAGACTCAGATGGTAATGATTGGTTAAATCGCTCCCAATCATCAACAGGTAAAATCTTCTTGCCTTGCGGAGGTTCAGATCCATGCAATATTATACTTTTCAAATTTGACTGAGGAGTTGGAGTAATCCTATTATTAATTATTACCTTTTTAAGCTGTTTTTTATGATAAATCGTATTTTACTGGTTGTTAGGATTCCACCAAGAATCCACTAAGGTCTTTTCACTATGGGTACTCATATTGCTGATATCCACAATATTATCTAGAGATTGGGCAAGTGATGCGCCAATCATAGTAGCAGAATTGGGAACACTAATACCTCCAACATTCTTTTTCTTAGGTTGACAAGGAGAATGTCCAACAAGGTCAATTCATATATTTTCCATTGATTTTTGTATCCTTAGGTAATTTTTGACTTAGTTTTTAATATATAAAAATTAAAGAAATAATTTAACCTATAATGGATATGAAAATTATCTATATGTATATAATTTGCATTTAATAGATATAAAAATCAATGAAAAATCTATGAATTGCCTGTAATATATACAAAAAATAATGAAATAAATACAAATTGGCCTGGAAACCCTTGTAATGAAAGAAGCTGATCCCATTTGGTGGTACCATTATAATTTTGTAAGGATTAGTCCAGTATCTGACCAGTAATTTTTGTTTTTTTCTAGATTTTTATATAGAGACTAGCAGAGTTACCTGGCGTTGCTCATGTTTATGAGCTTGCACTGAGGGTAAAGGCTGTGCCAGCACTATGCTTGAGCCACTCAGACTAACAGCTTTTCTGTTGTCCTCATGGCTGGTGAGCTGGTTATCCTAATTCTAATTAATAATTTAAAATAATATACATAAAACTCTAAAACTGATTTTTGTTTAGTTTCAGTTGAGCCATTTGAAGTTATTTAATAATATTTACCAATTCTCATCCACTCGCCTAAATAGATTGAACCTATCAGACTTGATAGTTTCAGATTTGTTAAGCTTCACCAATTCTCACCCACTCACCAAAATAGATTAAATCTATCAGTCCCATAGGTTTCAGATTTCAGTTAGTATATCAGTCAGTCAATCAGCAAATCAGTCAGTCAGTGAATGTGTTTTATCAAGTAGATTAAGCAACCTAAAACCACCAACCGCTTGCCAAAACTATTAAAACTATCAAAGCAGGCAAATATTAAACTGCTCAGCTGTAACAATATAATGAATACCATTAAGATCATATAGGGTTTTCACTTATTGTATATAAAACTTTTTAATTTACTATAAAAATAATTTTTAAACTTCATAAACCTTTGCAGGCATGCACAGAACTTCTCACTAAAGTTTTATCACAATTGGATGAATGATATAGGAATGCATATGGAACAAACATATAAAGAAACAAAGAAACATACATTCATTTTTATATATAAATAGAGATATGCTTGGTGTGCCACCACAAACATGCTCTAATTTGATAGCTTAAACCCTAATAATTATGATTCTCCTAGCACCAGCTGTTATATATTTTCCAGATCTACCAAAACTATGAAGCCCTATAAAAGTAATTGCTTGCAATATTATATTAGTATTTATCAAGTAATATTATAAGAGATACATTGATTTACAACAAAGATATTAGTTTTATAAAGCTGCATCAAGCTAACTTAAGTTTATAAATTGAAAGCTAAAAAAATCATTTGTAAATATCAAAAAACTAGTCTCTACTTGTTATTGTATTTTGACTTCATACATGGCTTAGCCATTTTATATTAAAATTTAAGACTTTATATAGCAGTATGTGATGTTCATGAGTTGTGCATTCAAAACAATAGTATATATGTTTTAATTTTATGGGTTTAAAATAGAAAAACCAAGTATATAAATATTAGTTATGCAACAATATAAACATATTTTGTAATAAATTACTTTTATTTTGATATAAGCTCATACCCACAAATTTTAATATGTATAATTGAAATTTACATGAGCGCATGGCATTTTGGTAACATCTCAATTACCACGTTTATTAACTAAAACCTTCAACTGTTTATATTATGGTAAAAGGAAAATTCAGTTAAAACTGAATTTAATTATAAAATTGCCTTATGAAAAAATATATTCATTTTCAACAAATTGTTATAGTGATAAATTCTATGGTTTTTTTAATTGTTCTATGGGTTCAGCTTTATATATCTGGATAGGTTTAATTTATACTTGATCACAGATTTATTAATTGGAAGCCATAGGTATTCAATTACCCCATTAGAGTAAGCAAGGCCAGATAAGGTGCATCCCAAGTGAGCTAAAATAAATTAGTATAATTCAAAGAATAAATCAGAACGGACAAGAATTTATAAATCCTTACATAATGATCAAAGTTTCTCCACTTCAGAATAATGACAAGAAGGTCAAGAGTTATTAAAAGTGCAAGTAACTTGGTGAGATCAAATGATAATCCTAGAACAAACATGATTCCCACTTTAGCTTCTGGCATCTGATAGGTGACAAATGAGACAAAACCAAAAATGTCATCTGAGGCTCCTAGGCTTAAACAAAAAATAAACTAATTTGGTGCTACTGGAAAACAACATGCCAAACCAAAGATGCAAGTATTTCAGCAGTGGGATAAAAAGCCTTAAAGTGTTCAGAAGAAATGAAGATGCCAACCTGGGTTCTGACCCCTTTTAGGGCTATCATGTTAGAAGCCAGATGCAGCAAAGTATTATTCTAAAGACGGATGTTATCATAATATAATATTTCTCAGAGCTAGCACATAAAGCAAGTGATTGTCCAAAAAAGGGCATAAATGTGGGGCTTTCCAGGCAAGGAAGACAAAACAGTTTAGAGCAATTATTCTCCAAATAGCTTTATGCTTTTATAGAAGGGTTTCCCTGCTCATATAAAAAATTACTACACTTTTTAACCAACTTTAAAAGGAAGAAGTCCATAATTTTGACCTGTACCTTTTCTATGTTGTTTGCACATCATTCCAAAACAACTGGATCAATTTGAATGAACTTTTATAATGAAAAAAGGATGATTCTATGGTGGTCACATTCCAATCTGTAAGGATTGTGTCTGAGAAACTGAAGTGCATGAGGTTGCTAAGGGAAAAGACCCAGGCCAAAGGTGGGACAACAAAGCCAAGTGACCCAACAAAACGAAGAGACGTTCTAAATGGTCATTATTGTGTTTCCATATAAATCTGGAGAGCAAAACGCACACCAAACTGGCCACAACCATCGGTGACAAGAGGCCTGGGAGCTGGGAAGGGAGGCGTAAAATCTAGGGCAAAGGGCAGCAAGATAAGAAGAGGCAGAGCTTGAAGAATAGGTGGTGGAGTAGGCGAAGAGCTCACATAAAGCAGTAGGGGAAAACCATAGTGAAAAATGGACACCGGCCATTTCAAAACCTTGGAGTGGTGTATTTTTTACTGAAAATAACCAAAATGCAAGAAATGTGCCTAAAATCCTAATCTTTATTAAAATGATCAGAGTATCTGAGAAAAGCAAAGCCTTTCTCATCTTGGGACTTAATTTATAGGAGGTTGATTCACAAAGATTTAAAATGGTTGTATAAATCTGATATGGGCTACAAATTTGTCATTCTTCAACAAAATCAAAAAAATTGAATTCAGCTGAATTTCATAACCTCATATCTTGTAATTTTCTTAATGTTAGGTTTAATTTCCGCCTGGTTTTTCACCTCAGATAAGCCGTTTTCCTCAGCCCTGGCTGGCAAAGCCAAAATCCCTTTTTTGTCAATGACCTTAGAAAGGTCACCAGTGATCCTTAGGGGTTCTGGAGTCTGCCCCAAGGGATTGTTGAACTTGGCTTTAGAGGGGCAGTTAATTTCAGGAAATATGCCACTAGCTGTGACATCACCTTCCGCTCTTGGACAGGGTTCTACACCACCTGAGGGGATATTGGCCAAGGCAAAGTTTTTTTGGGGAGTAGGTAGCTTCATGGCAGCTAAAGAGGCTTGGGTGGCAGGACCTGCGGCATTTGGGAAGCTAGAGTGGAAGTCATGAATTAGATCCTGAGCATTGGTCATGTCCCAATAAGATACACAGCTGTTCTCTGTCTCATCATATCCTTTCCAGGACACCAAGTATTGCAGGCAGCATCAGGATAGGCGAGAAGTAGGAACGGCATCAATCTTATATTGGGGTTCACCATCCACTATGACAGGATCTGGGAGAGGTGGCATGGGACCGATGAAGGGGGCCAGAAGGCGTTCATGTAATGTGCTGAACACTTTTGATTAAGGGGGTAAGTCAACCTGTTAAGCTTATAGCCAACTTTATTGAGGATCTTGACGGGTCCAACACACTTGGGACCTAACTTGCAACAGGGTTGCTTCAGGTGGAGATTCTCGGCGTTGACCATGACCAAGTCACCAGGCTTATACTCAGGTCCTTCACGGGAGCTTTTGATCAGCATATGCTTTGTAGATCCTTACAGCATCAACGAGATGGTCCTTCACTTTCTGATGTATGTCCCTGAGCTCTTTAGCGCTCTCATTAGCAGCAATGACGGTGGACTCAGTCTGTGGACTTAGGTTGAAGCTAGGGTTGTAACCATAGTTTGCTAAGAAGGGGGAAGTGCTTGTAGAGGCATGGGTAAGGTTATTATAAGAAAATTACTCCAGTGGGAGGTAAGAAGAACAATTTTTCTGTTAAGCATTGGAACAACTACGCAAAAATTGCTCCAAACCTTAGTTCACCCTCTCCATCTGTTTATCTGACTGGGAGTAGAAGGCTGTAGAGTGGCAGGGGCAGATGCTGAGGATTAAAAGAAGGATTTTCAGAACTGAGCAGTGAATTGTGGGCCCCAATTGCTGATAATCTCCTTGGGGAGACCATGGAAGCAAAAGATTTGATCTACAAAGAGGCGGGCTGTCTCAACTGAAGTAATGGTGGTGTTTCAGGGGATGAAGTGGGTCATCTTTTTGAAACATTCCACCACAACCATTACTGCATTGTAACCCTGGGATAAGGGAAATTCCACAATAAATTTAACAGACACTGATGTCCAAGGGCCTTCAGCAGCTTGGAGGGGAACAAGCAATCCAGAACTCTTCAGGAGGCTCATCTTTAACCAGTTACATGTCAAGCAGGACTTTGTGAATTTTTCCACATCTGTGGCAATACCCTTCCAACTGTAGGAGCGGTGGACCAGCTCAAGCGTCTTGTCCTTGCTAGGGTGGCCATCAGTTAAAGGGTCATGAGCTTCATGGATCACTTCCTCACGCAGGGGTCCAGGCGGTACCCACCACTTGCCTTGATGGAGGATGACCCCATCCATTAACTGGAAGCCTTTGTCCAGGGGTTCGCCATTTCTATGGCAGGCCTTCTTAATCTTAACATAGTCAGCTGACAGAGGTTGGGACTTCCCAACGCGGGTAGGGGTGTCAGCATCCCCTTCCAAAAATTCATTATAAGCAAAGCGGGGAGTTGATAGTGGGCTCTCCTTCACCTGTTCTGGCTTAAGCAACACCTGGGTATTGTGGCCGTCAACTAGTGCTGGGTCAGGGGCTAGGGCAGTGCTCCGGGATAGAGCACCAGGTAACACGTTCTGGGGCCCTTAATGAAGTCATATTGGAAGTCAAAGACTGACAGGATTTCTAACCACCAGGACTGGCGAGGGGATAGATTCTGGGGGCGTGGTAGTACATCAACGCCTTGTGATCATTACGGGCAGTAAATGGTAACTTAGACCCATGAAAATGGTGGCGCCAGTGTTGTACTGCCTCAACAACTTCAAGAAGTTCTTTATCATATATTGCGTAGTTGAGCTGCACCAAAGTCATTTTCTTAGAAAAGTAAGCGACAGGCCATTCCACTCTATCCTACCCCTCTTGCAGCAGAGCAGCTCCCACCTAAAAGTTGGAAGCGTCAGTGGAAACAATAAAGGGGCGGCTGGGGTCTGCATGTGCCAACACCAGTCTGGACAATAGTATGGACTTGAAGGCGTGGAACGCGGCGTTATATTCATTGATACAAATGAAAATCTTCTTTGAAGCTGTGTAGAGAGGGACGGCAAATTCTGAGAGCTGGGGGTAAACTTCTTGAGGAAGTTACATGTCCCAAGGAAGCTGCAAACTCTGTGAGAGATGAAGGTGTAACCCAATCATGTATGGCTGCTTCCTTATATGGGGCAATCATGTGGCCATGTGAGAAAATAATGGTCCCTAAGAACTCAACCTTGGGTTGGAAGAACTTGCACTTGCTAGCCTTAATTGTAAGGTTTGCCTGTGAAAGTCTCTCCATGACAGACACAAGGTGGTGGGTGTGAGATTCTGCATCTGGGGAGAAGACCAGTATATCATCCATGTATGCGATTGTGAAAGTTCCCATAAGATCTCCCAAGACAGCATCAATGAGCCTCTGAAAGCAGGTGGGTGCGTTCTTCAAACCAAAAGGCATAACCCTGAACTGATATATACCTTTCCAAGTATGTAAAGCGGTCAACCACTCCCGGCCTTCTTTAATGTGGATCTGGGTAAAAGCGTTAAGGCATTCAAGCTTGCTGAAACACCCTAGACTTCTCCACGTAGCGAGAAATCTATTGCTCCAGAGGGAGCGGATAGGGGTCAGGCACTGTCACGTTGTTCAGATTGCCATAATCAACGCAGGGACGAAGTGAGCCATCAGACTTCTCAACAAACAGGAGGGTAACACACTGGTGAGGATTTCATAACGATTTGGCCCTTAGAGAGCATGTCGTCTACCTAAGCGTCCAAGGCATCCTCCTCTCTCAGGGACAAAGGGTAAATTGGAGAGGATATCTTGACGGGGTCCACAGTCAACTTAAACTCAAAGTCAAACTTGGTGTGCTCAGGGAGTGGGCAGGCCTTTGTGTAGTCAAAAAAATCAGCATATCTGCGGATGCATTCAGGCAGAGTAAGTGTTGGAGTCAGGGCGTCAGTAGGTTAGTAGAGGCTAGACCCACCTTAGGAGGGGGGCCCACCTTCTGGAGAGCGCCGTGGCGCTCTCATCTAAGCAAGGGATGGTAACTGTGACTCCACCGGGGAATGTTGCGTACATGGTAGAGTCCAGGAGGTTAATGGTAATGTCAAATTGGTGCCACCATCCAACCCCAAAAATAACAGGGTATAGGGGGTTCTTTTTTGAGAAGAAGCTTTCAACAAAGTAACCATCACCTGCAATGAAAGGGACAGGTGTTAACACATAATAATTTAGAATGGTTTAAGATGCACCACCCTTAAAAAACTGACCAACTCCCAGGGAAAGCTTCAGGGCCTCTGCCAACCCCTGGCAGATGAAGTTTTCAGCTGCGCCAGTGTCCACCAAAGCAAGTGGTTGGCAGCTCTTCCCCGCTGAAGAAAAAGTAGCCATGAAAAAAGAAGTAAGCAGAGGATGGTTTATTTCCCTCATATTCAAGGGAGGACATGATGGCTCCAAGCCCAGAGGGCGGCGTATTGGTGAGAGTATTCTCTGAGAAATTCACAGCATAAGACTTCACATTGCCAGTAAGTTGTCCACGGGACTTAAATGGTGTGGGGTAGCCTAATGCTCTATGTTCAGCGGGAGGAATATCTTTAACACATGATACTACACCAGTCATAACAACCAAGCTTTTAAAAGGTTCAGCCACGGCTAGATCTTCTTCAATCATCCTTTCATGAATCTCTACTCGTTTCTGGATAGAATCCACCATGAGAAGTGCCTCTGGAGTGATGAGGAAAGAATTAAACTGGGCCAACTGGGATGACAGGTTGGACAGAAGGCAAAGGTTCCAAAGCTGCAACAGCAGGTCTGTGGCTAGGATGAAGTGAATTCTCTTAATCAAACAGGTTAGACTTACTAACCCCCTCTACTTTTGAGGACAAAAGCGAGCGGTACTCCATGGAGCGTGGTGGTGCAGGGCCAGTAGTGAGGGGACCCCCACCTATGACAGAGGTTTCAGTCTCACCTTCCAGCGATCTCACTGCTGGTTCCAAGTGGTACTGGGAGAGTACAGAAGTGGGGCATTCTAGATTCAGGTTGGAGGTGTCCATAACGACCAGTGTCTCAGCTGGATATATCACCACAGGATTGAAAACATGATGGTTACTGCCATGGTTGAATGACTTGATAGTAGGCACCAACCCCAAGAATAAGGCTGGTCAAAAGGAGAACATAAGTTGAAACTTCAGGCCCTCCCTGAACTCAAGCAAACCTTAGACCAACGCTGGGTACAAGCCAAATATGCTCAGGTTGATACTTGTGAGGTTCAAAACGCCCAGCCCCTTGTATCAGCCCAGGCGTTAAAATGTACGAGCTATCTACTTAACAAAGCAGTTTGATTTGGTTGGTTGGGGAGTGGTGGTTTGAAACCCATTCCAGTTATGAAATTATGCGTTCAGGTAGAGTATGACTTAATTTAATTACTTTAGTGAAGACAATTTCGGTGTATTCTGCCAATTTGGATGGAAGCATCTTCCTATTGGAGTGTCAAAGCTTTTGCCCACTTCCGCAGACCCAGAATTACCCCATCAAAGTTTAAAAATGGTTTTCAGGACCAACATTCCTTCTTGGTCAACTTCTCACAATAAACTTTTACCGTTTTCCCATTTTATCTATGTTATATCAGATGATCTTGTGCGTGGACCTCTTTAAGGAGGTCTCACTACATTAACCATTCCGTTTTATATATAATTAGGTTATCCCCTGGTACACCGGTGGTTCACCCAGGTTCCCTCCAACCTGGGACGCTTAACCCTTCTCCCTCTGTGCACCGCGTCATTTTTGGTTGGACATTCACCTTAATGATCGCACTTTTTTACTTAAGTTATTATTGCTTCATCACCCTCTGCTGGACTCTAGTAACTTTTAATCAGGTGACTAGTTCCCTAGAGCTGTCTCTGTGCACCGCGCACTACCACACTGGAAACTGGAGAGTTATAGACACTCTCCTTACATTAGTCAACCAACATTTTTATTATATGTGCACAAACTTTTCCGTGTGGGACTTTTCCAAAGTGTAAACGGTGGGCGCCAGCTGTGGGCTTTGGCTGTAATCAGCCGCACTGCTGTTTCCTCATTTTTCTGAAGGTTGGAGCATCTTGGCGTATTTTGGCTGCCTCCAACTAGAAAGTAACCACCCTTCATGATTGTACCTGGTGGATACAGACGCTTATAGGTCTGAAAGTTGTGACTCCCCAACTTTCCGCTGAAATTTCCAAAATCAATCTAAATAAATGGGGTTTACTTTGGCAGCACGTTCAGATGATGCCAGCAGAATTGGCGCTGATACGCCTGTGGATGTTGGCCCTGGATAACGTCAGGCATTCCATTGCTATTATGGGAATAGGGCCATTTAAATCTAAAAACGCTTTATAAAGGAAACCTTATATATACCTCTGAACCATATGTGCTCTCTCATGGCTCAGATATTGAAACTCACTCCTGTGTATCAAATCACCCCAGAAAATCCCTGTTTGACCAATTCCATAATTCGCAACCCTCAGGAAGTTGTGAAGAGCTGCACTTACAATACAACAATGTATATGCCCCTGCTGAAGATACGGTGGGATATGTGGCCTCAGTAGTAAGAGTGGCCCAACATCCCTCTACATTCTTTGATTCAAACACGTACTGGGGTGATATGTTAAAGCCAGGTGAAGATTTTGGTGGTGATGTACTGTCATTTTCTGCTTTAAATAAAGACCATTCAGGCTAATTTCTACTGACTGCTACCCTTTCCTCCCCTTTAGGGAAATTCAGCACCACTTTTCTGGTGGATACAGGTGCCTCTGAAAACTTTATGGACCAATGCCTAGCTGACTACCTTGATCTGAGTTACTTTCCAGGTGGTATAGTTATGGGAGGGGCATCCCAAGGTATTTCCACTCTGATGGTCATTGGGAAAGTAGACCATCAGGTTGGCAAGTACCACTTGTCTGATCACTTCCACGCTATTAAAAACCTCATTTACCCTATCATTTTGGGTGTAGAGTGGTGGCGAAAGTTTGATGTCAGGACTAACTTGAAAAATGCCCTAACCTTAAAAAAATAGTCGCACAATAGCTGTTCCTTTGTCTGAGGCTAACGTTAAAAGAGAATTGCCCCACTGGCCCCACCTTCACACCCTTAGCCTTGCCCCTATGCTGAAGCCCACCGAGGAGGTTCCTCTACCTTCTTGTTTGAAAAGTTTGGAATCTTCCTTTGATGCAGCATCCGCTAATGCATTACCTGATCACTCTGAGTTCAATTGTATGTCCAAGCTCAATGTGGATCTGGTGCATATATCATCTCCCATTTACCCATTGACTTTTCAGGAAGAAGAGGCGTTAGATGTGTGGGTGAAGGAGCAGTTAGCCAAAGGTGCGATTTTTCAGCGTACCTCCCCTGTATGCTCCCCACTTCTCTTTGTTAAGAAGGCTGATGGTACTCTACGCCCATGTGTAGACTATGGGGACCTCAACAACGTCACTGTACCAGATCTACATCCCTTACCTTTTGATTCTCATATTGCGCGCTATGTAAAGAAGGCTAAGGTCTTTAAGCTGGATTGCCTCAATGCATTTAATCATATTCGGATTAAAAAAGGGAAAAGAGTGGTTAACTGCAAAACTTACCAGAAAAGGTATTTTCCAGTTTCAGGTCATGCCCTTTGGGTCAAGAATGCCCCTGCTATCTTTCAACGCTGCATTGATGCAGCATTGGGGGACTTGTTAGAGGTATGCGCTGTTGCCTACATGGATAATATCCTGGTGCTTTCCCCTGATTATGAGTCCCATGCGGTACACCTTTGGCAAGTGGTGGAGAGATTAAGAGCAGCCCACCTCACGCTAAAGACCAGCAAGTGTAAATTCTCAAGTCCCAGGTCACTTTTCTGGGCAATGTCGTGTTTGAACAAGGACACAAGATAACTCCAGACAAGGAGAAGGCTAATGTGAGTGGCCCACACCACTTCAGTCAAGAAATTGAGGAGCTTTTTGGGATGTGTACATTCCTCAAGAAGTTTACACCCAATCTTTCTGAGGTGGCAGCGCCCTTATATAAGGCTAGCGGTGTAAAGGTGCTTCAGTGGTCCCCTGTTTTGGAGGATGCTTTTCAAGCAGTGAAGTGCATCCTGTTTTCCACGTCTGTCCTTCATCATGTCAACCCTTCAAAAGAGTCCATTGTGTCTACTGACGCCTCCAACATCGCCATAGCGGCGCCTTGTTACAAGTAGGCGAAGATGGGATAGAGCATCTGGTGGGATAATTTTCTAGGAAAATGTCTCTGCCATAGTTGAATTACACTGTTTATGACAAGGAGTTACTATCAGTGGTGGAGGCACTGACATATTGGCGTCACCACTTGCATGGCTCTACCCAACCATTCCACATACGTACAGATTACTGTGCCTTGCTGTACTACCACGCCCCTCATGTCCTAACCCCACGGCAGACCCGTTGGCATAAGGCCCTTGAACAACTTGCATTTTCTTATAAGTTCATCAGGGGCAAGACAAATGGTTTGGCGGATGCTTTAAGCCGCAACCCAGCTTTAGTCCCCTGATCCAAAGGATGTAGAAGTCCACAACACACAGGTGATGATTCCTGCTGAGAAAATTTTGTCACATCTTCCCTTTCCCTTGGCCAACGGGCCAGCGCTTGCACCTCTGGAAAATGTGGAGGAATACAGTATGTATAGAAAGGCAGTCCTTTCTCAGCCACTATCAGCCAAATATACTATGGTACTTGCTAAGAGCGCTTTAAATCAAGAGGATCTATCCAGGGAGTTATCACGTGAAAGATGAAATGGTGTGGTTTCAGGGGCGCCTACGTGTTCCTTCTGGACCACTGCGCCTGGAAATCATTTGGGACCATAATGATGGACTTACCGTTGTCAATTTGGAAAGCAAAGCCTTGTAGTTATTACGATGCACCTACAATTGGAAGGGCTTGCCTTCTCAGGTGGGACGGTTTTGAAAAGAGTGCTTAATCTGCAATTAAATGAAACCAAATTGTCAACCTTTAGCAGGGTTGTTGGTACCAGTCCAGAAGGCTGAAGGGCCCTGGGACTTCACCAGTGGTGGATTTCATTGTAAAATTACCTGTCTCTGATGGTTATGATGCCATCATGGTGGTGCTGGACTGTTTCACAAAGTTCGCCCACTTTATTCCTTGCAGAACTACAATAACCTCAGCTGAGATGGCTAGTCTCTTTGTCACTCATGTGTTTGTGCTTCATAGGGTTCCCCAAGAAATCATCAGTGACTGAAAACCCCAATTTACCTCCGTCAATTGGGAAGAGTTGTGTAAGACTCTTCAGATTCGCCCCTTCCATTCAACTGCATATCACCCCCAACCAGAAGGGCATACTGAGCGAGTATACCAGTGCTTGGAACAGTTCCTGTTGTGTTACACCGCCGCAGATCATTCATATTGGGTTTTTCACTTCCTATGGCTTAATTTAGTTACAACAAAACTTTACATCCTTTATTTAGTTGTTCCCCTTTTTGCCAAACATGGGTTTAACATCCCTCCTTTAACATAAAGCCCAGCTGTGGATCTAAAGTTGAAGCGGTGGTGGACTTTGCCAAGACTATCAAGAAGGTCCACCAGGAGGTTTCCACAAGTTTGGAGGCGGCAATGCAAGTGTATAAGGAGAACGCTGATGGTAAACACTTAGTGGGTCCAGCGTACAAGGAAGGGGATCTTGTGATGCTTGATGCTCATATTATCCCTATCAAGCTATGCAAGAAACTGGGACCAGAGAGGATTGGCCCTTACAGTGTTGTTAGAAAGGTGGGCCATACCTCATACCAGTTAGATCTTCCCTCTTTGTTTCAGATCTTCTCTGTCTTTCATAAGAGAAAATTTACATTGTTCAAGGGCCCCCCACCAGAGACTCCTGAGGCTTATCTCATGGATGGGTTGCCAGAGTGGGAAGTGGAGGAAATAGTAGCCTCCCGTCATGATAAAATAAGGCTTGAGTACAAGGTATCCTGGAAGGGTTTTGACGCTGCAGAGAACAATTGGGTTCCAGCATGTGACTTTGTGCATGCCCAAGACCTGATTAAAGCCTTCTATAATCATTTTCCTGAGGCTGCAGGTTTAAAGTCCAATCCAGCCATTGCTGCTATGAAGTTGTCTCCCGCACATAAAAACTTCTCCTTAGAAAACGCCTCTGGAGGGGGTGGAGCCCAAGAAGGAGGAGAGGGTAATGTCATGGTTGAATGACTTGATAGTAGGCACAAGCCCCAAGGATAAGGCTGGGTTCCAGGAGGCCCAGAAGGTGAAACTTCAAGCCCTCCCTGACCTCAAGCACATCTTAGACCAACTCTGGGTACAAGCCAAACATTCCCAGGTTGGTACTAGTGAGGTGCAAAACGCCCAGCCCCTTGTATCAGCCCAGGCGTTAAAAGGTATGAGCTATCTACTTAGCAAAGCAGTTTGATTTGGTTGGTTGGGGAGCGGGGTTAGAAAACCCATTCCAGATTATGATTTTATGCGTTTAGGTAGAGTATGACTTTATTCAATTACTTGAGTGAAGACAAATTTTGGTGTATTCTACCAATTTGGATGGAAGCATCTTCCTATTGGAGTGTCAAAGCTTGTGCCCACTTCCGCAGACCCAGAATTACCCCATCAAAGTTTAAAAATGGTTTTCAGGACCAACATTTCTTCTTGGTCAACTTCTCACAATAAATTTTTCCCGTTTTCCCATTTTATCTATGTTATCTCAGATGATCTTGTGCGTGGACCTCTTTGATGAGGTCTCACTACGTTAACCATTCTGTTTTATATATAGTTAGGTTATCCCCTAGTACACCGGTGGTTCACCCAGGTCCCCTTAACCTGGGACGCTTAACCCTTCTCCCTCTGTGCACCGCGTCATCTTTGGTTAGGTATTCACCCTAATGATCACACTCCTCTACTTAAGTTATTATTGCTTCATCACCCTCTTTTGGGCTCTAGTAACTTTTATTCAGTTGACTAGTTCCCTAGAATCGGCCCTGTGCACCATGCACTACCATGCTGGAAACTGGAGAGTTATAGACACTCTCCTTACATTGCCCCACAGTGATGGAGTTGTCAAGTTCCAAGAAATGAAGTTCAGCGGTACAATTAGGCTTGGTAGCACAAAGGCTTCCAGACAACAGGGATGCAAGTATGGAGCATGTCCTAGATAAGGAGGGGGATGGCTATCCCATATGCCATGGGCAGCACCAGTATTATCTAGGGACTTGCGGAGAAAGGTCATTTTCAACTGTTTAAGAGATTCCAACCTTGATGCTCACTCTTGAAACAGGCACAAATATTGAGCTGTAGTGAGGTCTCCTTGGGACAAGTGTACAAGGGAGTTATAGTCCTCAAAGGTAGCAGGGGGATACTTGTATGGCTTGACAAAGGTTTCCAATGCTGGGAGAGATTCCAAGAGGGATCTATTATTCTCACCCGTGGAGAGTAACCATTAGTGAGCTCCCTCTGAAATCTCATGGAGCAGCAGCTAGAGAAGGACGTCAGCTAAGTCCTTTCCTTGAGACTTCTGGCAGGCCCTAAGGCTGGACAGCGTGTTGGAGATTTTGCTTTTAAAATGGTATCACATGAATAATGGAGAGTAAGATGGTTAGTGGCAGGTACTGCACACTGTATGAGTGTCTTTAGTGAGGGGAGCCAAGCAACACCTCAGCACACCCTTTGAAGAAGGTAACAACCAAGGCCAGAAGGGATAAAAAGTACCAGTCCGGTGGACTGCTTCAATGGGTGACAACTCTGAAAGGGTTGGGCTAACTCTAGCAACCCAAAAGTAGAAAAAAACTCAAAAAAAAATCCAGGCTTTTCTCAGATAATGTCAGGGAAACTAAATCTCATGAGGTTGCTGAGGGAAAAGACCCAGGTCAAAGGTGGGACAACAAAGCCAAGTGATCCAACAAAATGAAGAGACGTCCTAAATGGTCAGTATTGTTTTTTATATAAATATGGAGATCAAAACGCACACCAAACTGGCCACAACCATCAGTTACAAGAGGCCTGGGAGCTGGGAAGGGAGGTATAAAATCTAGGGCAAAGGGCAGCAAGATAAGAAGAGGCAGAGCTGGAAGAATAGGTGGTAGAGTAGGCGAAGAGCTCACATAAAGCAGTAGGGGTGAACCATAATGAAAATGGACACCGTCAATTTCAGAACCTTGGAGTGGTGTATTTTTTACTGAAAATAACCAAAATGCAGGAAATGTGCCCAAATCCTAATCTTTATTAAAATGATCAGAGTATCTTATAAAAGCAAAGCCTTTCTCATCTTGGGACTTAATTTTAGGAGGTTGATTCATGTATATTTCAAATGGTTATGTAAGTCTGATATGAGCTACAAATTTGTTGTTCTTCAACAAAATTAAAAATGTGAATTTGGCTGAATTTCATAACCTCATATATTGTAATTTTCTGGGTGTTAAATTTGATTCCCGCCTGGTTTTTCACCTCAAATAAGCCGTTTTACTCAGCCTTGGCTGGCAAAGCCAAAACCCAATTTTTGTCAAGGACCTTAAAAAGGTCATCAGTGACCCTTAGGGGTTCTGGTCTCTGCCCCAAAAACTTTTTGAACTTGGCTTTAGAGGTGCGGTTAATTTCAGGAAATTTGTTACTAGCTGTGACAGATTGGTACAGTATATGCGCAGTATTTTAGATTTTTTTAGTTCATATTGTAAATATCCATCAATCTCTTGGCAAAAACTTTTTACCTAATAAACAATAAAGTCCTGCTAACCAAACAGACAAATCTAATTGCTTTATTAAATCAACCAAAACCTGCAACCCACTAAGATAAAACCAATTGCCCTATTAAATCAACCAAAACTCACTAACTACTCAGCCAAAACTAGGCGAACTTATAAAATCATTTAAATCAAGAACCTTTAGCTCAAATCATTTATATATATCAAAATAGTCCAAAAACTAAAAACTATATGGTCAAAATAAATTGAATCCATCAAATTACCCAAAAACCACCATCCACTTTACCAAAACAAACTGATCCTATTGATCAACCAAAACTTATCAACCACTCAGCCAAGATAGATGAGCATATAAAATTAGCTGATCACTAGCCTCTCAAATAAAGCTAATTAAAACTATAATGTAACTAAAAGCTACCAACCATTTTACCATGACAATTGAATCTATAAAATCAACTGAATAATAACCAATCTGCAATCTTAAACTGATGCAGAATTAATATAAAAATTAGTAAAAAAAGAACTGACTTTGTAAACACACTACTAAGTTTAAAATAAACAGATAAAAAATGCATTCAAATTTTTAAACTGACTTAAAAAAATTTACTAAAAATTATGGAGTAATGAATTAAAAATAGACTGAAAAGTATAATATAATTGATAAAAATGCACTAAAAAATATGAATAATTAATAAAAATATTTCTGATTTGGCACTGTATATCAAACTGATTTATAAAATTTTTCTCATGAAATAAAATAGATCTCATGTTGCATTAGTTCCAGGTATAAACTGTAAGCAACTATTAATACACAGTGATGAGTATAAATAGATTCTTTTTGTTCAAAGTATATTTGGAAGACTGCATGAGATACAGATGTAAGTTCTTCATTGATAAATAATGCACTATATCAGTGATCCAGTGCTATACTGCCCCACATGGGGCTCTAGTATTTATGAGCAAAACTGTATAAGCCATTTGAAATATGGTGCTAACTTCAAAAAGAGTTTTATCAATTATTTAAACTTTTTATCAATTATCTCACACTTTTTGTGCTTTTTGGAATAAGTTTTTTTATCAAAAAAACTATATTATCCAAATGATAGTCCTTACAATTATCCTAATTGAAGTTTAAAGTATAGCCTCTAATTATTGAAAAAATTAATTTAGAAATCTGATGGGGTAATAGATATAATACTAGAATAACTTCATATAATTGACTTTGACTACTCTTATAAGGTTTATGTGTTAATACTTCCTAGATACATGCTACTTATGATTGTTTATAACAATAATATAGTGCCTTCCTCAGATAGTAAAATATTGAAAAGGTAGATATTAGTGAACTAGTTAGTGTAAGTCCAGGGAATGTCCCCTTTTCATGGACCAGGCGATTTTCCCATTTCCAAATAAAAAGGGTCCAAAGAGGGTAGCTGTACCTGTAAGGAGAGTGTCTATAGCTATCCTGTTCCTAGTGTGTCAGTGCTCAGTGCACAGGCCCAACGCCAGGGAACTAGTTATTAGAATAAAAATTATTGCTGCCCAGCAGAGAGTGCTGGAGCAATATTAACTCTAGCAAAGAAATGCAATAAATAAATAGCCAAAAATTTCATGGTGCACACTGAGAGATGGGGTAAATGACCCAGGTTGGAGGGGACCTGGACAAACCAACAGTGCACGAGGTGATAATCTAACTGTGTTCAAAATGGCAAGTTTAACAGAGCATGAGACCTCCTCAAAGGGATCCATGCATAGGATCGTTCAGAATAACATAAAAAATGGAAAAAATGGGGGAATTTTATTTTGGAAGTCAACCAACAAGGAATGTTGGTTGAGAGAAACATATTTAAACTTGGACGGGGGAATAAGGAGTTTGTTGCAGTGGACCCAAACACTGACCCACCAATAGGACCATGCACCCATATGAATTGATTGAATAAGCCAAAACTGACTTCACTCAAGCAATTGATTGAATTTGGATTTTACCCAAAAGCGTTGTTTTGTAGATGGAATGGTTTTTAAAACCCTGTTTCTCAACAAACTGGATGGAACCATCCACATTAGTTTGGTAGACCATCCATTTTAATGCCTGGGCTGACATAAGGGGCTGGGCATTTGGCACCCCACTAATACCAACCTGGGCATATTTTGCCCATACCCAGCGTTGATCTAGGGTATGCCTCAGGTCTGGGAGGCCCTGTAACTTCACCTTTTGGGCCTCCTAGCGCCCAGCCTTATCCTTGGGGTTAGTCCCCATTATGATGTCATGTGACCATGACATTACCCTCTCCTCCCAATGGGGCTCAACCACCCCTTCAGGGGCTTGCGCAAGGGAAATGTTCTTGTGGGCAGGGGCCAACTTCATGGCGGCAACAGTTGATTTAGGTTGAGATCCAGCAGCCTGGGGGAAATGCTGGTGGAAGGCGTTGATCAGATATTGGGCATGCACACAGCCGCGTGCTGGAACCCACTGTTCTCTGCAGCTTCAAAACCCTTCCAAAATACAGTTACTCGAGTCTTCTTTTTATGTGGTGGGAGGCAACTATTTCTTCTACCTCCCATTCTGGCGCCCCATCTATGAGATAGGCCTCAGGAGTCTCTGGTGGGGGCCCTCAAGCAACGTCAGTTTGCTCTCATGAAACACAGAGAAGATCCAAAATGAAGGGGGAGATCTACTTGGTATTAAGCATGGCCCACCTTTCTAACAACGCGGTAGGGGCCAATCCTCTTTGGTCCCAGCTTCTTGCATGGCTGCTTGATAGGGATGTTATGAGCATCAAGCATCATGAGATCCCTTCCTTGTACACAGGACCCACCCGGCGTTTTCCATCAGCATTCTCCTTATACACTTGCATTGCCGCCTCCAAACTTGTGGAAACCCCCTGGTGGACCTTCTTGATAGTCTTGGCAAAGTCCACCACCGCTTCAACTTTAGATCCACAGCTGGGCTTTATGTTAAAGGAGGGATGTTAAACCCATGGTTGGCAAAAGGGGAACAACTGATTGAGGAGTGCAAGGTATTGTTGTAGCTAAACTGGGCCATGGGAAGGTGAGAAACCCAATCAGAATGATCAGCGGCGATGTAACACCTCAAAAACTGTTCCAAACACTGGTTCACTTGTTCAATCTGCTCATCTGATTGGGGGTGATAAGCAGTTGAATGGAAGGGGCGAATCTGAAGAGTCTTAAACAACTCTTCCCAAAGAACAGAAGCAAACTGGGGGCTCCAGTCGCTGATAATTTCTTGGGGAACTCCATGAAGCACAAACACATGAGTGAAAAAGAGCCTAGCCATCTCAGCTGCGGTTATTGTAGTTCTGCAAGGAATAAAGTGGGCGAACTTTGTGAAATAGTCCACCACCAACATGATGACATTATAACTATCAGAGGCCGGTAATTCCAAAATGAAATCAACTGAGAGGGAAGTCCAGGGCCCTTCAGCCTTTTGGACTGGTACCAACAACCCCACTAAAGGTTGACGATTGGGTTTCATCTGGTTGCAGACCAGGCACTCCTTACAATACCGCCCCACCTGAGCAGGCAAGCCCTTCCAATTGTAGGTACAATGTATCAGCTCCATAGTCTTTGCTTTCCCGATATAACCAATGGTGATCCCATTGTGATGGTCCCAGATGATTTCCAGGCGCAGTGGTCCAGCAGGTACCCAGAGGCGCCCCTGAAACCATACCATCTCATCCTTTACATGATAACCCCTGTATAGATCCTCTTGATTCAAAGCGTTCTTAGCAAGCACCATAGTATATTTGGCTGGTAGTGGCTGAGAAAGGACTGACTTTCTGAACGTACTGTATTCTTCCGCATTTTCCAAAGGTGCAAGCGCTGGCCCGTTGGCCAAGGGAAAGGGAAGATGTGACAAAATTTTCTCTGCAGGAATCATCACCTGTGTGTTGTGGACTTCTACATCCTTGGGATCAGGTGCTAAAGCAGGGTTGCAGCTCAAAGCATCTGCCAAACCATTACCTTGCCCTTGGTGAACTCATACATGAATGCAAATTGGGAAAGGGTCCCATGCCAATGGGTCTGCCGTGGGGTTAGGACATGAGGGGCGTGGTAGTACAGCAAGGCACAGTGATCTGTACATACGTGGAATGGTTGGGTAGAGCCATGCAAGTGGTGACGTCAATATGTCAGTGCCTCCACCACTGCTAGTAACTCCTTGTCATAAACAGTATAATTCAACTCTGGCAGAGACATTTTCCTAGAAAATTATCCCACCAGATGCTCTATCCCATCTTCGCCTACTTGTAACAAGGCGCCGCTATGGCGATGTTGGAGGCTTCAGTAGACACAATGAACTCTTTTGAAGGGTCAACATGGCAAAGAAAAGACTTGGACAACAGGGTGCACTTCACTGCTTGGAAAGCATCCTCCAAAAATGGGGGACCACTGAAGCACCTTGGCACCGCTAGCCTTGTATAAGGGAGCCGCCACCTCAGACAGAATGGGAGTGAACTTCATGAGGAATGTACATGTTCCCAAAAAGCTCCTCAATTCCTTGACTGAGGTGGGGGTAGGCCACTCATGAATAGCCTTCTCCTTGTCTGTAGATATCATGTGTCCCTGGTCAAACACGACGTTGCCCAGAAAAGTGACCTGGGGCTTGAAGAATTTACACTTGGTAATCTTCAGCATCAGGCTGGCTGCCCTTAACCTCTCCACCACTTGCCAAAGGTGTACTTCATAGGACTCCTGATCTGGGGAAAACACCAGGATATTATCCATATAGGCAACCGCGCATACCCCAATAAATCCCCCAAGGCTGCATCAATGTGGCGTTGAAAGATAGCAGGGGCATTCTTAAGCCCAAAGGGCATGACCCAAAACTGGAAAATCCCTTTTCTGGTACAGAATGCGGTTAACCACTTTTATTCTTTTTAATCCAGATCTGAAAGAACGCATTAAGGCAATCCAGCTTGGAAAAAACCTTAGCCTTCTCCACATAGCGTGCAATCTGTTAATCCAAAGGGATGAGATGGAGTTCTGGTACAATAATGTTATTGAGGTTCCCATATTCTACGCAGGGGCGTAGAGGACCATCAGCCTTCTCAACAAAGAGAAGTGGGGAGCAAACAGGGAGGTAAGCTGAAAAATTGCACCTTTGGCTAGCTGTTCCTTCACCCACACATCCAACGCCTCTTCCTTCCAAACAGTCAATGGGTAAATAGTGGAAGATATACGCACCAGATCCACGAAGAGCTTAAAGTCACAATCAAATTCAGAGTGCTCAGAAAGTGTGTTAGCGTATGCTGCATTAAAAGAAGATTCCAACCCCTCCAAACAGGACGGTAGGGGAACCTCCACAGAGGGCTTCAGCAAAGGGGAAAGCTTAAAAGAGGGAATATTGGGCCAATGAGGTAATTTGCCCTGGGCGTTATCCTCTGACAAAGGAACAATCAACATGTGACCATTGGCCAAAGACAAAGATATAGTGTTTTCTTTCAAATTAGTCCTGACGTCAAACTTTCTCCACCACTATACACCCAAAATAATGGGGAACAAGAGGTTTTGGATAGCTTGAAAATGGTCGGACAGAAGATAGGCGCCCACCTGGTAGTCCACTAACCCCATGACGTTCAGTGTAGGGATACCTTGATAAGCCCCACCTCTAACCATACCACCTGGTGATTAACTCAACTCAAGGTAGTCAGCAAGGTCATGGTCAATAAAATTGTTATAGCACCAGTATACACTAAAATGGTTGTGGTGAACTTCCCACTAGGGGATGTGAGGGTAGCAGTTCATAAGAAGTATCCAGAATGGGATTTATCTAAAGCAGAAAAACGCCACTGCCTCCCCTGAGAATCCTTCCTCTGGCGTGAGCAAGCCTTCAGGGTATGTGTTGGAATTATAGAAGGGGAGGGATAGTGGGCCACTCTCACTACTGAGGCCAAATATCTCACCACACCTTCTGCAGATGCATTTACATTAGTATATTTAAAACGAAGTTCCTTTTCCACTTCCTGAGTGCCCCAGATCATGGTAGGGGTCAAACGTGGGTTCTCAGCGGTAATCTGATATACAGGAATAGGGTCCTCATCCAGGCTATATGAGCTAATAAACGGTTCAGAGGTAGAGACAAAATTTTTGTTATAAAACGCGTTTTCAGACACAAATGACCCTATCCCATGAACAGCAATGGAATGATTGACGTTATCCATGGCCAACAACCTCAGACCCATCTGCTCTGATTCCAATGGCATTGGCTGAATGCATGGGTGAAGAGAAACTCGTTTCTTAAATTTGAAAGCGATAAATTTGGAGGAAAGTTGGGAAATCATGACTTTCAGACCTCAAAGCGTCCATATCCACCAGGTACAGTCATGAAGGGTGGTTACTTTCTAGTTGGAGGCAGCCAAAATAAGCCAAGATGCTCCAACTGTCAGGAAAAATAAGAAACTGTGGTGTGGCTAATGACAGCTGACTCCCACATCTGGCACCCTGTCAGGCAAACAGCAAGTAAGAATTAGACTGGCCTGCCAGCCCAGATGCCAGAGCATCCAAGCAGCAAACCAGAATGCTTAAGGCACTGCTGTTGATATGACAAATATGGAACTAGAAAGAAGTTTCAACAATATCTGCCTGTGAGCCAGAACTTTATACAGGCATAAATGAAATACCAGAAAACCATGGCTGTTAACCCCGAGGGGTATGAGAGTGTTGGCAGAAAAGTCAGCTTAATTCTCAACATATAAAAACTAAATTTTGGGGAAGGTTTTTTAATGGAAAATTTAAGGGAAGAAAAATTGACCAACAATTTTCTCAGTGCAATGTGACTGATTAGATAGTAGTCATTTGGAGGAGAAACAAGCTGGGATCAGGTTCTGCAAGTTTGACCTAACTGGCGAATTATTTGGGAATGGGCGGGTTAGTTTCCTGGGAACTGACATTGAAAAATTTGGTGGCGGGCCAAGTTGCTGTCTGTTCACCCTCAAACATCTGAACCAAGGCTCAGCTACATTTCAGATTGTTGTCACAATGGCATTTGACCCGACAAGCGGTGGGAATCCCCCAAGGCCACCCCACATAGGGGTGGACCCATTTGGTTGGGAATGGGTTCAGGACACCCAACCCGCCCATGATCAGTTGCTGGGCCATTCATTTGGTCCATGGTATTGCATCAGGCGCAACGCCCAATTTTCCAGAAGGGAGCTTCAAAACCTCATTAATGGTGTCTGATGCTGATAACTGTCCATTGGGGGCGATCCCTTGATGAATTTGGGAGGGGAGATTTTTCCAATTGTCATGTTAACTGAATTGCAACCATTGGGTATTCCGACTGATATATTGATCTTCATACCTTTTGACCATTTTAAATCTGAACATCGGGATGATTGCCACTCAAATTGGTTACAATTGATTTATTTTGACAATCTCAGCGCAGATTTCACTGATTCCTCATAGCATTTCTGCTGAGGAGAGTGTGGGTACTGGGAGCAGTATCTGAAGCGGGAGGACTGTTACCCAGCATTTGTCTACCACGTGAGCAAGATCGCCCTGAGCAATGAGGGGTACTGATATCCTCTTCAGTGCCTTCTTGCTCATAAATAGGAAAATGACCCAATCAGCACCCAGAGGATGTTCCCCAGGACTTACATTACCCTTTCCTTTTCTAAAGGAAGGACCCCACCACTGGGAAAACGCACAAGAGCCACATTCTTGTGTGCCTTGGGTAACTTGATTGCCATAATCATCACGACTTTTTTTGGGGGGCGTGGAGCTTTGGGGTGGGATATGTGGAATGCATCAACCAGGTCCATGCGATTCGCGCAATTGCATGCCTTGACCCAACTCTTTTCATAGGCTGGATACCCTTTCCAAGCCAAGATATTGTATGGAACGTCAGGATTTCCAGGATGCCAGGATAGCCTCTACCTCAGCCTCTTCCCCATTTTCAATGATGAACAGTCCCATTTCTGTGGAAATTGCACCCTTGAATGGTGACAGATGGGAAACATGGAAAACTAGATGCTGCTTCCAATGTGCAGGGAGCTTCAGTCAGAACGCCCCGTTACCCAATACCTCCTCCACCAAATAAGGACCCAAGCATATACTGGCGAATTTATGGGAAGGGGCCTGGATTTTAAGTGATGGGTGTCAAGCATAACATAGGAGCCCACAGTAAACTCATGACCTGGAAGATGCTTACAATCTGCGAACTGCCTGTAATCATTTATAGCTTTGGTGAGGTGTTCCCACACTAAGGCTTGAGTTGATCTAATATGAGCAGCGTGGTCCGTGGCAGCTTGAACCTCAGGCCGCAAGCATGGTCCAACTGAAAATGAAGGATTATAACCCAACGTTGCTTCTTAAGGGGAAAGCCCCATGGATGTGTGGGTCATATTATTGTATGCGAATTGAGTGAGAGGGAGGTCATTGACCCAAGTATCCTGCACGTCTGCAGCATAGCAACGCAGGTACTGTTCAAGAACTTGATTGACCTGCTTGGTCTGTCCATCAGACTGAGAATGATACACCGTGGAGTGACAGGGGGATTTTTCAGGATCATTAGGAATTCATTCCAAAACTGCGCGGTGAACTGGGATCCCTACTCACTGATGATCTCCTGGGGAGACCAAACATCAAAAACACGGGGTATGAAAAGGCGGGCAGTTTCTTCCAATGTAATCGTGGAAGTACAAGGTATAAAAAAAGTAAATTCTGTGAAGTGATCCACCACTACCATAACCTCTGTGAACCCATTAGAGCAGGGGAGCTTGACAATAGAGTCCACAGACACTGACGTCCATGGGCCCTCCGCCTGCTGTAAGGGGTGCAGAAGGCTGTTATTGCTGGAACAATCTGACTTGGCCCTGGCGCAAGTAACACAATCGGCGATCCAGGCTGGAACTTATTTTGTCAAACCTGCCCAATTATAGGTCTGTTTTATCAAATCAATGCATTTCTTAGAGACAGGGTGACAACAATGGGGGGATCGTGATGTGTGCAACATACCACAGTTTGGAAGGAGGAGGGAACCCAAATGTGAGATCTAAAATATATAAGACTCTCATTCAGTGAGTATAGGGAGTGTTTATGCTTCTGGTGAGATAACTGCTCGACCATCTCCACGCCCTCAAGGCAGGCCATTTGACTGGCTAAGACCTGAGCAACTAACAGAGCGTTGGGGGCCAGAGAGATGGAAGAAATGACAGGGGGAACAATTGTTAAGATTTGGATGGTAGGAATCACAGTAACAAGATCCACTTCCTCTGGATCCGTGGAACTGTGAGCGGGGCTGTAGATGAGAAAATTGGGAAGTACATTTAGTGCATCTTTAATGAATTTGTATTTGAAATTGAAACAGCACAGGTCCCAATAGGTTCAGGCTTGCCGATGTGCCAATTTTTGGGGTTTACAAAAGTACAACAGGGCCTGGTGATCTGTGCGAACCATTAGTTCATGTTGGGCATCCTGTAACAGGTACCTCCAATGAGTTAGGGCCCATGCAACGGCTGCCAACTCCCTGTTGTAAATAGCCCAAGACTGCTCCATAGAGGTGAACTTTTGGGAAAAGTAGGCAACCAGGTGTTCCAAGCCATTGTGCTCCTGGAGCAACACTGCTCCAACAGCTACTGATGACGCGTCACATGCAATGATATACGGCTTGGCGGGATCAGCATGTTTCAAAATGGGATGGGATATGAACACCTCTTTAATCAATTTGAACGCCTGTTGGCATTCGTTCATCCAGAAAAATGGTACGTTTTTCCCTGTAGGGGGTGGAGTGGGGCAGCAAGCTGTGAAAGTGCGGGGGAGAACTTTTTTAAAAAAATGATGGTTCCTAAGAAACTCCGTAGTTGTTTCTGGGTAGTTGGGGTTGGCCACTCCCAGATAGCATCCAACTTATTGGGAGGGATTGTGAAACCATCTTTAAGGACGAGGTTCCTGAGAAAAGTAACCTCCTCCTTATAGAACTCACACTTGGAAGGCTTGAAAAACAAGCCTGCCTTATGTAAGGCGGCCACAACTGCTTCCAGGTTAGTAGCGTTTTGTTTGGGAGTTGGGGAGAGAACCAGAATGTCGTCATATATGCTACTGCGCAGGTAAACTGGAGGCCACCCAGTACATTATTGATCATGATTTGAAACATAGTGAGAGCGTTCTTCAGCCCAAAAAGAATCACATGGATTTGGAAAATGCCCCGCTTTGTCCAGATTGCTGTTAACCATTCTTGCCCTTTCATCACCTAAATCTGGTTGAATGGATTGACGAGATCCATCTTAGAAAACATCTGAGATTTGGCGATTGCTTGGCTTATCATCTGTTCTAGAGGCAGGGGGTAAGGATCGGAAACTGTTATTTTATTAAGGTTTCCATAGTCCACACAGGGGCGGAGAGAGCTATAGGCTTTTTAGCAAAGATGATGGGGAGTATTGGGCGAGGTCTCCTTGAACATCCACCCTTTTCTCAACATATCATCCAACCAGGTGTTGAGGGCGGCCTCCTCATCTGATGTGTGGGTATACAACGGGCAGTTAATATTCACCAACTCCACCATCGTGCAAAAACCACAGTCAAATCTAGTGTGGGGAGGCAAGTGATATGCCTTTTCTGAATCAAAAATGCTTTGATAGCGCATCAAACCTTTTGGAAAATTAGATGGTATGCCCATAGGGGAGACAAGGGATGTTATAGAACTGCAACCTTGAGCTTTCTTAAAAGTGTCAACTAGGGGGAATTCACCCTCCAGTCAATCATTAGTGAATGACAGTGTGTTAGACTCCAGGTGGATTTTGACATGTTGTCGGCGCAACTATCCCACTCCTAAGATCACTGGAAACACCAAGTTTGGCATGGCAGAAAAGCAATTGCAGAAGCTGAATTGGTGTAATGAAAATGTGACTGGGTGACATACCAGGTATGAGGTTTGGGAGGCTGACAATGCAACCATCACCAAAGGGCCTGCATCCATGGCAAGTTCCAATTGCTGGGCCAGTTTTACACTCATAAAATTTCCCGCAGCTCCAGTGTCCACCAGGGCCTCAAAGGAGACGTGATAGGACCCAACACTAATCTTCATGAGTACTAAAATGTAAGCGGAGTTCTCTTTATTTTTAGTTGTGGATGAATCCAGTGATACTAAAGAGATGGAGGTGGGTCAGGGGAAACCACTAGGCTTTGGTGAGGAGCAAACTCGTTGCAAGTTGAGATGTCAGACCCTACTGACATGGGCAAAATAGCCGTAGCAACTATGGGGTATGGGTTTGGAGTTTTGAGTGGGACTGGACTAATGTGGACAGGGATAATCTTCTTTACAACCTGGTTCAGCTGGAAATAAGGGATCATTGCTGCGCCAATATGCGTGAGAAAGGCGGAAATGGCTAAGAATAA
This sequence comes from Massospora cicadina, assembly GCA_022478985.1. Lineage (NCBI taxonomy): Eukaryota > Fungi > Entomophthoromycota > Entomophthoromycetes > Entomophthorales > Entomophthoraceae > Massospora > Massospora cicadina. The sequence goes on from JAKSZP010015808.1 coordinate 240,111, forward strand.
TTGTTGGTCAATTATGTCAGGCTTACAGAAAGTAAGAATTAGACTGGCCTGCCAGCCCAGATGCCAGAGCACCTGAACGGTAAACCAGAATTCCCAAGGACTGCTTTTGATATGATGAATATGGAACTAGAAAGGAGTTCCACCAATATCTGCCGGTGAACCAGAATTTTGTACAGGCATAAAATAAAAACCAGACAACCATGGCTGTTAACCCCAAGGGGTATGAGAGTGTTGGCGGAAAAGGCGGCTTAATTCTCAACATATAAAACTAAATTTTGGGGAAGGTTTTTTTAATGGAAAATTTAAGGGAAGAAAAATTGACCAATTTTCTCAGTGTGATGTGACTGATTAAATAGTAGTCGATTTGGGGGAGAAACAAGCCAGGATCAGGTCCCACAAGTTTGACCTAACCGGCGAATTATTTGGGAATGGGCGGGTTAGTTTCCTGGGAACCAACATCAAAAAATTTGGTGGCAGGTTGAGTTGCTGTCAGTTTGACCTCAAATGTCCAAACTGAGGCTCAGCTACATTTCTGACAGTTGGCACAATGGCGTTTGACCTGACGAGCAGTGGGAATCCCATAAGGCCACCCCACATAGGGGTGGACCCATTTGGTTGGGAATGTGTTCAGGACATCCAACCCGCCCATGCTTGGTCACTGGGCCATTTGTTTGGTCTGTGGCGTTGCATCAGGCGCAACGCCCAATTTGCCAGCAGGGAGCTTCAAAACCTCATTGATGGTGTCCGATGCTGTTACCTGTCCATTGGGGGTGATCCCTTGATGAATTTGGGAGGGGGAAATTTTTCCAATTGTCATGTTAACTAAATTGCAACCATTGTGCATTCTGGCTGATAGATCAGTCTTCATACCTTTTTGACTATTTTGAAATCCAAACATCAGGGCTGATTGCCACTTGAATTAGTTACGTCAATTTCATTTCAACAATCTTGGCGCAGATTTCACTGATTCCTCATAGCAGTTCTGCCAAGGAGAGTGTGGGTACCGGAAGCAGTATCCAAAGTGGGAGGGCTGTTACCCAGCATACGTCTACCATGTAAGCAAGATCTCCCTGAGTAACAAGGGGTATTGCTATCCTCTTCAGTACCTTCTTTCTCAGAATTGTGAAAATGGCCCAATTGACACCCAGAGGACATTCCCAGGACTTACACACCCACTGTTTCCACTTTGGGAAAGTTTCACATGGAAAAAGTTTATGCACATAAAGTTAAGGGGTTGGTTGACTAATGTAAGGAGAGTGTCTATAACTCTCCTGTTCCCATCGTGGCAGTGCTCAGTGAACAGGCCCAACGCCAGGGAACTATCCATTAGAATAAAAATCATTATCGCCCAGCAGAGAGTGCTGGAGCAATATTAACTCAAGCAAAAAAATGCAATAAATAACCAGACAAAAATGTCGTGGTGCACACTGAGAGATGGGGTAAATAACCCAGGTTGGAGAGGGGACCTGGACAAACCAATGGTGCACGAGGTGATAATCTTACTGTGTTCAAAATGGCAAGTTTAACAGAGCATGAGACCTCCTCAAAGGGGTCCATGCAATGGATCGTTCAGAATAACATATAAAAAATGGAAAAAAATGGGGGAATTTTATTTTGGAAGTCAACCAACAAGGAATGTTGGTTGAGGGAAACATATTTAAACTTGGACGGGGGAATAAGGAGTTTGTTGCAGTGGACCCAAACACTGACCCACCAATAGGACCACGCTCCCATCCAAATTGGTTGAATAAGCCAAAAATGACTTCACATGAGCGATCAATTGAAGCTAGATTAGACCCAAACGCGTTGCTTTGTAAATGAAATGGTTTTTGAAACCCCATTCCTTAACTAACTGAATGGAACCATCCGCGTTAGCTCAGTAGACCATCTGTTTTAACGCCTGGGCCAACATAAGGGGCTGAGCATTTGGCACCCCACTAGTACCAACCTGGGCATATTTTGCTTATACCCAGCGTTGGTCTAGGGTATGCCTAAGGTCTGGGAGGCCCTGTAACTTCACCTTTTGGGCCTCCTGGCGCCCAGCCTTATCCTTGGGGTTAGTCCCCATTATGATGTCATGTGACCATGACAGTACCCTTTGTCACCAAGGCAACCTCACCCATGTGGTAGACAAGCGCTGGGTAACAGTTCTCCCTCTGAAGATTCTTCCCCTGGTACCAGCACTTGCCTCCACCAAATTAGTTTGCTGAATCAAGGAAATATGCACAAAAATCTTTGATAACCATCTTCCCACAAGTGGGGGAGATTTTATAAAACTGATGGTGCTGATTCCTCAAAATCAAAGCCAAAATGTCTGAAATCAATGGGAATAAAGCCTGATTGGTGAGAAACTAATATGAAAGGGGACAAGTAAAAAATTCCTGGTTGAAATTGAAGATGTCATTGAGCCATTGGGAAGTATGGTTGCCAATGCCAAACTCCCTTCAAAATTGTTGGACACAATCTCCAATGAGCAGGTATTAACATTAGATATGGTTGCCAATAGTTCAAAACCCCATTTCAGTTCTCAGGATTAGTACTCAATAGAGCCCATTTGACTGAATGAATGCTCTAGCAACTGGGCATGGGCAGGTTGACCATCCCAAACCTGTTTCCAACCTGTCAGGACTTCCCCTATGTGGGGTGTCCCTGGGGGAATCCCATTGCCCATCAGGCCAGATGCTGTCACACTAACTGACATAAATGCAGTAAAGCCTCGGGTCAGGCGTTTGTGGAAAAACCAATAGTGACTCAGCCTGCCGCTGAATCCTACAATGTCAGTTCATATTAGAATCATTTCCCCCTCCCCCAAAAATTCGCCGAATTAGGTCAAATTTGAGGGCCCCAATCCTGTTGCTTTGACAAGCTGACCCAAATCAAACACTTAATAATCAGTTGTGTTGCACTGAGGTAAATTTTTGGTGAATTTCTTAATCTTTACTTTCAATAAAATTCCTGCTGGTACCCAATTTTTTTATTTTACTTCAATTCCTCTTGCTGAAGTCCCGATGGCACTAACTCAGTGGCCTGTCATCCCCTATACTGGATGGTCTATACCAGGTTTGATGGTCATAATTGCTCCCACCATAGTCAACTGGATCCATAATGCAAGAAATTTCTGGGAATTTAATCTCATTATTGAAGCTATCCGCTACAAGGATATCAGAATCCTGTGGCCTCACATATCTCACCTTCAAGCAATGATCCGCCCCCTTGCTTCTGCTTTGGTGATGACCCCTTCTATTTGAAATTAAGAGCAGTTAATCCAGTAGTACATCCCCCTGCAGCAAGAGCAGCAGGGTTGGGGTTGCATCTGTTTGGTTCATTGCCAGTTTCTTTTCATGCTCACCGCACATCAATGAGTCATTGTTGCCCAACTTTCTGCACCATACAACATCATTCAAGCAGCAATGCCACTGGCATTCTGGCTCGCTTTTTAAGTGCCTTTGCATTCTGGCTGGCAGGCCAGTCTAAACTTCTTATGCCGTTTTCCTGACAGTTAGGGTAAGCTGGGGCCTCCGCATGGCACAACTGGGAAAAGCCCATGGAAACATGGGTAAGTAGCTAACATCAGAACCCAGAGAGGTACATTGGTTAGGGTCCTGTAGTGGCCTAAAAGAAGTGTGGGATGGTAGTGATGTCTGTGCTGGCCTATTCTCATAGGTGTCTACCACTACCTGAGGGAAGAATATGGGCAGGAAGAGAGGTACTAGTCAGGCAAGGATCCTTTTAAACGGCCTCCCCACAAGCTGAGGTTGTTCAGGTGTGGACCCCAGGTCAATGGAGGGGCAACCCTGGTTGGCTGTGCTTTGATGCACCTGCCTAAAATAAATGCCACAGTCTGCCAAGTTGGCATGAAGCTTGGCTAGCTGCCAGTACAGTTGGCATGAAATGGCTGGCGCAAAAGTGTTTATGCAAGAAAATCTTATTTGATCTGAAAGTACTCCAAGGCTTCTTGGAAAAAAGAGGCTGGAGAGCATAACTCTGCTAAAAAAGCAGGTGACAAAGGGGAGGGCTTTAGCTTTACCCCCTCAGGGGCCTTAAATCTAGGGTCATCGGGTCTTGTCCCCACAAATGGGATTAGAGGCATATTTACTGTCCTGGCTGATACAGATGAGATGCCAATTACTTAAACAGGGCAGGTATATGTCAGTTTAGATGGTAGTGTGAGCTACTCTCAATTATGATCAGGCCCACATTTAGTGGTGCTTTGGCTTGCAAATCCCTAGTGTGGTGGAAAGTATCCCTGGTCTTCATCCTGCAATATTTGCCTGCACTAGGAGCCCCTTGGAGCTTTTCAAACTCAAAAACTATATAAATATTACATTAAAAATTAAAGCTTAATGTATAGCAATTTAATAAGATATATAAGCAATTAATCACAGAAGAGAATAGAGCTATGATAAAAAATCTCGAATTAAGTGATAGCTTTAAACGCTGTTTGTTGGGGTTTCTTTATATTTATATGCGACATTTTATAGAAAAATGTCAAATATGCTAACTGTAATGGCTTAATCATAAGGGGACCATGAGCCTTTTTGGCGATGTATTTATAATATAAATATACATATTTAACCCTCATAAAAAGGGGAATTAGCTCAAATGGTAGAGCGCTCGCTTAGCATGCGAGAGGCACGGGGATCGATGCCCCGATTCTCCATATATATAATTTTAGAAAAATGTTTGTGCTATCCTGCAAAAAGGTTACATTATTTTTATCTTTAATTACGTCTAGATTTTTTAAGTATATTTTTTGCTTTTATTTCTGATAATCTAGCTAGTATTTCTTAAATTTATCATTCTTTTTTGTTTCATTCTATCAGAATATAGTTTGAACTACCTTTATCATTAGTAATTATTTTATTTATAATAGATGTAACAGGCTTCAACCCATTACATCAGAAAATCTTTAAATGAAAAATTTCAAGTCAATGAGGCAATGTTTTTCAATTTATCCGAGGTACGCCAACCAGGGGATGGACAGTACCAAATCACAACACTCAAAATGACAAAAATAAAAGTACTAACCAGGTGGGAAGCAGAAACTGCTAACCCACCATGGCAGAGGGTGAGGAGGGGTCAGGGGGTTGGTTTTCAGAAAGACCCACCTCGATCATGGGATGTTGGTTACAGTACCAGATCAGAGCAGAGAGCCAGGGCATTGGGGCATCTGCATAGTGGGGGTGGAGGTCAGCATAGTAAGAGTTTTCCACCTCCTCATCAAGATAATGACAGAAAAGTGATTCAACAAAAGCTGCGAGGAGAACTTCAGCTTCTTTGCGGGCTTCAGAATTTGGGTGAAAAGGGAGATACTGTGGCAGGTGATTTTGGCTGAGGGGTTGAATGAAGCAAGCGTTGTGACATTCATAACAGCAACTTCAGCGTCATTGAATAGTTTTGAGATGTCACTGCAGGGAGATTCAGGGAAGTTGGGGGGAAGAAGAGGGTGGGCAGGCCATGCTGGAGCTGAGCCACTGATTGGGCCACTGTGGTGTGTAGTTTTGGGCACTGAGGAGAGGCCACCACAGATAAGGCGAGCTGGTGGTCACTTTGGAAGGGGGCTGTATTGGGCAGAGGAGCAAAATGGCGAAGGGTAGGGGTTTCATCAAAGTTGGGAAGGAAAAATTCTGCCCAACCATAATCACCTTGGCAGAGAGGTTGACCTGTATGCTTACTAATGAGGACATTACCTGATTCGTCAGTCTCAGCTAATAGATCCCATGGATTTGGTTCACTGGAATAGTGGCGTTCGAATTTGGGTGGGTGGGATTGGGTGATTGGGCGGCTGCTTGGGTGCCAATGGTGGTCCAAGCATTGCTCTGATTGGCAGGGGTAGATTTAGGTGAGAGAGCGAGGCTGGAGGTTTTTGGGGGGCTGATTTTCCATGTGGGCCTACTGAACGAGATTGGAGGGTGGGAGGGGCAGCAAAGCGCCCCATACTGAACCTCCAGAGGGGGACTCAGAAGCTGCAGCAGCGGACTTGGCCTGAGGGCACACTTTTTTACATGGTTGAGGCCAAAGCAAAGGGAATAAATCTGCCTACCATTATTGACCCAAGCCTAAAAGAAATGATCAGGCGCTGCAGCCACACTAGCGCGGGGTGGGATTTGTTGGGCTATGGTAGGGTGGTGTGTTATGATGGTGGCTGTTGCATGAGGAGCAGCAAGGTGCTCTGCACCAGATGGAATGGCAAAGATGAGGTTGGGCTGAGTGCCATAAGCTGTGAGCCCCGCGACCAACTAGTCATACAAAACCTGGGGTGGAAGGTGGGATGGGAGATTTGCAAAGGATACCACCAGCGTGGTGTCTGAAGGGAGGCGAGTACAGGTTGTGGGAATGGGGTTTTTTTTATAAATTAGAGGAGTTTGTGCTGCCGCTTCAGCATCCTCCTCAGATTAGAACCCAACGTCAAAGCAGCCCTTGAAAGGGCGGAAGTCTATAAAGCCAGCTGGCGCAAAGGCCGCAGTGGCTAGGTCAATAATTGCCTTATTAGCATATGGGAACAAACGCCCTTAGTCCACTCTGAGGCAATAGCGAATGGCGGAGTGAGGGAGGGTGAGAGGATGGGGGCGAGAAGGGTGGACGCGCACCAGGTGGAGTGCTAAGTCCTGTGGGGGGACAAAACGGCCGGAAGCAGTGGGCGGGCTGTTTGAGCCCATCCAAACGCGCTTGCCCGCGGGGCGGAAAATGCTAGGTGGGGGTGCACTGCTGCCCCACACTGGGGTGGCAGGCGGTGGAGCCAAGGACATAAAGAATAGGTTGGGCAGATGGCTGTGGATAAATAAAACTTAAATTTAAAATCTCTCAAAAGTGACTTTAAGCGGTAAAAGAAAAATCAATGAGGCAATGTTTTTCAGTTTATTAAATTATTCCAAGGTCTTATGTTTTTCTGCCTGGCAATATACTATATCTAAAATTCAGAAGCTATCAGGGTGTCTGGCATGCTCCCATTTTGTCTGCCAAAATATGAATCTCATCCTGAAGGATAACCCCACTTTGCTATAACAGCTGACCAGTTTTAGGTCTCTACCATGACATTGTTCCTAGGGGCCTGAGTGCCTGTGAGTGAACCCATGCCCCAGTGTCCACCATGCTGGCCATTTACCATCCCATCTTCTCCAGTGCTGCCAGCTGATACCTCTATCTTGAAAATGGGTGATGTCACAATACAGTTTTTGAATCACGTCACTTGAAGTAGACATTGCTCTATTCTGAGTACCTATCTATCTGAAGCTCAGAGGAACTCCCATTAATACATAATGAAAGACCTTTCAGTTATACCCAACTATTTATCAAATTGATAGTTTATTGATCTGATAGTGTAGCCAGAATTCCCTCTAACACTAGTTTTTTCCTTCCCCATATGCATCTAATTTCACTGGCTCTCGTTATAATAGCCTCCTCAATGTCCAAGATAACCCCAATTTAGACTTCTACCAGTTTTTAAGTTGCTTTTTGTAGCCTGTTTTTGTGCTTTAAATAAAACATCTTATTTTAACTCAGTATGTTAAATTTCAGGTTCACCAATCCCTTATAGTTTTAGGACATTGTGATGGTCTTTGGAGTGTTACAATAAATAAACAATTTTTATAGACTAAGTTAACAAAAGTTTACCATGTTTTATACAATTATTATTCATATGAGGTGGGTCAATCTTAGGACATATATATAACATCAGATTTGGGATAGGAAGTGAAAATATAAAACTAGGAAAAAAATTATATATTGAGTGTAAAACCATCATGCATGTGATCAGATAGGTCAGGATTACACGATCTAACTTACCTGCTTTGCTTGGCTGGACCAAGGCATTGTGCATGGATGCAAATGTACTATTATCCTCTTATCATGGAAAATAATAAATTTTTGGACACTACTGGATTTGATCATGCATTGTAAGAGCATGATAGTAGGACACTAAGCCTACTATGCTAGCACCCTCTATTTTATATTGAGTATAAACATGTAATTAAGTCTATATTTAACTTGTAATTTTGTCTAAGATAATTATTATGTATATAATTTATTTCTTAATTTGTTACTATTATAAATCACATTTAAAATATTTTGCCATAAATTTATTTTAGGTAAGCCAACCATGGGACAGAAATTATAAAAGGTTTAAGCATAAGCAAACTAAACTAAAAATAAATAACCCATAACCCCAAAGAAAGCAAATTGAATTAAAACAAAAAATACAAACTAAAACCAAAGAAAAAAGAATGCAATCTGCTATTTGTCTATGATGGAGAAGGATGGTTTATTGGATGGCTCATCTTCAACATTTTTGAAGACATATTAGAGGGTATAGCACAATGAAGATGGCAAAAGTGTGGGGGAATCCAAAGTAAATTTTCAGTGTTTAATAAATGTGCCAAAACTTAAGCCAATAAGAGTTTTATGATCAACTCAACAATTAGCCATTTCCCGCTTGAAGACAAGACTTAGGTAGAGTGACAAAGGTGGCAAAGTTGATTCTGGATCTGGGGCCAAACTTAGCAATGCATAGTCAGCGCACCAACTTTGGACTTCTTAACTTTAGAGGCTAACTTGCTGCTCAAAGGATCTACTCCACGCAGATGAGGCACCAGACAACCTTCTTTAACATCACAATCGCTCTCATTAAGTAAATTTCCTCGGATGCTACCCTTTGGTACATTGTTCACTTTAATCTCTTGTTTGCACTCATGGAGAACTTCCTGACACTCAGTCATTATTGACATATATTGGGCTTCATGACTCAATGGGACCTTTTCCAACTTCTTCCTTGGCGTTATCAGCACTAAGGTATCCTCAAAAGATTGTCTTCTTCAGAACAGATTAATACCAGACTGGTTACTGGAAATTGCTAACTTGATACAACACAAGACAAAGCTAAAAGGATAAACTAATATTATGTAGAATGGTTTTTTACATGGATAAAAAGTGAAGTCTAGTATAATTCAGGGGGAAATTCAAGATATAAATGAATAAAATATTGTAAAATATTTGGTATTTGGGGTTTATAAGTGAGGTTTTTTAGATCCTCTAATCAGATGGCGTCTGACTGCTGCTTTGGTCTCATCACTCATTTGTGATAATTATTACATGAGTGTGCTTCATCTCATGGTGATTACCCCTTGAACCTGAATGGTCAGGGCCTTTTTATTAGGTGTTACTTCTGAGATTTGGCTCATTGTATTTGTTTTTAAAATGAATTTGATTGCCAAATCTAGTAATATGTATCTTGACATTAAGTCTGAGTGATAGCGCTCCTACAAAGTTCTTCCATGTGGCTTTGAGTTGCTTTCAAAATTGGATGATTACCCAATGTGGTAATATTTAACATCAAACCTCAGACGCTCATGTCAGCATAATTCATCTTGCTCATTAGATCATCATTGGCGAAAATTAAGTTATTTTAGACCCCCAAAGGTATAAAAGGGGTCAAATTTCATATGAAATTTGGGCAGCGGCAACATCCTCGTCTAAAAACTTCCAACTTTGTGGGAAAATTCTTTTACATTATGTCATTGTTATTGGCCTGAAAATTTCTAAACTCACCTGCGCCTAAAAGGGCCTCTTTCACTCCCTTCCATGGTGACTCGGTCATCAGTACCTTTACCAGTTTGGAGGCTATTTATACTAATTCCACTATGTTGATTTTTTAGTGATATAGGTTAATTCCGCGGGGTTAGTTTTCACATAGTAGACACTGAACAAAAAACGGTTGATATGTAGATCGCCAATCCTCAATAAAAACCAAAATATGAGATATGGAGAAATTTCCCCAATCAACACTTTTATTGTAATAATAAAACACAAAACTTATCAGTGGACTACTAAAAAACCTCCTTATCTCCTTCTTCCGCTCAACTATTATATTGGTATTCTAGGTCAAATCAACCCTCTGCTTAGTAATCTTCTATTCGTTCCATTTTAGGAGTTTTTGTCTATCTCAAGATTTCAGCAGAATTCCTTCAATTTGCATAACTATTGAGGCTACCATTAATTTGCTTTACATCAGTATATTTTCTGCTCAATTTCAGGGCTTGCTTTAACTCTAATTTACAATCCTCCATAATGTATAACTTATCATCCAGTCATATCATTTTCTTGACATTACCCCCTTTTGACTGGATGATAAGCTCCTATTGATTGTATGCTCAAAGGAACTTTGCATGAACTCAGGTGATAATCTGACCACCCACGAGTTCCTTAATGGAGTAGGCATTAAAACTAGTTTTCTCAATTATTTCAAATGGCCCAATCCAAATGTTGGCAAGCTTGTTCTTCCACCCAAATCCATGTTGGTCTTGGAACAAGACATGATCTCCTACAGCAAACTGCTGGAGTCCACTACATCTACTCTGGTCAGCTGCATGATCACAATCTCTTCTTAGCCAAACTGGTAGAGTATGCTTCTGTTTGTACTTTGATCAGCGTCTCCATTAAATTGGTCAAATAACGCTGCAGTTCCACGCCGCCAGTATCCTCCATGCAAGAGTAAAGCAGGGCAGGTAAAGCTGGATGTCTATCATATAGCATTTGAAAAGAACTCTTGCCAGTGGCCAAATAATAGCTGATATTATACACAAAGACAGCTGCGGGTAGGAGGATACTCCATTCAGAGAGTCAATCTTTCACAAGCTTGTGGAGTATGTTTACCAATATTCTTTTGACCCATTCCACCATTCCATTGGATTCTGGATGGTAGGGTGTATTCAAGACTCTGCAGATTGCCATCAGTTTATTCAACTTGGGCAGGATATGCAAATTGAAATTTGTTCTGTTGTCCATCAAGATGAACTTTAGACCGCCATGTTGCTGTATATCACATTTCATAATAAGCTTAGCGGTGGTGAACGCCCCCAAACCATTTATTGCCCTGGCTTCCACCCATCTCACCAGATGATCAATTGATACAATTAAGTACTTAGATCAGTTTTCACCAGTTGGCAAAGGCACCACCACATCAAGAGAAACGGTATGACAGGTGAACTGGGGCTTAACCAGCTGGTATGTGATCTTCTTATGGAAAGGTTTCTCCACTTGGCACTGATGACAACAACTAACTGTCTACAACACGTCATAATGCATGTCTAATAGTAGTGGGGTTGCAAAAACTCCAACATTTTCCGCAACCCACTATGTCCTACCTCCCAATGTTCATCCATAATAATCGCTGGTCTTGAAGAGGGTTCAGAGAAACTCAGTGTCAAACTCCCCAATCCACTTATATAGTTCCTCATTGCATAATAAGGTATCCTGTTTAATCCTATCTAGCATTTTTAATCTTTCAGCGGCTCATCATGGTATTTGCCCACCACCATCTTCTCATATATAATGTAAGCTAAATCCACCGTAATAGTGACTGTTGGTATCCATGAAAGACAGTATGCATTTTGATGTTTAGTTCCTGGCCAGTGTACAATCTCGAAATCATATGCTTGGAGCTTCAACACCCATTGTGCAAGCCATCCTTCAGGTTTATAAGGTTTTGCAGCCAGCGCAAGGAGGCATGATCCATTACCACTTGAAATTTCACCCCGTGAAGGTATACCCAAAACTGTTTATATGCATGTATCACCATTGAGCACTCCCACTCAGTCATGGTGTAATTTCATTCATGACAGGTTAAGCTTTGGCTACAAAATGTGACAGGTGCTCTATGCCGTCATCATCATTCTGAGATACTAATGCCCCTATGGCGGAAACTTGATGCATCTGTTTGAACTATGTATTGTTTTTTGAAGTTGGGGTATTGCAAAATGGGTGCGCTTGCCAATGCAGTTCATAAACATCAAAAGCGTTCTGGCATCGTTCTGTCCAGTCAAAAGTGAAAATTTTCTTTAATAACTCAAAGAGCGGTGCCCCAATACAACTGAAGTTAGGAATGAACCGCCAGTAGTAACCAACCATCCCATTAACACTTGGATATCTTGTTTATTACCCGGATGGGTTATCTTACATATAGCTTTCACCTTTGCAAGCTGCGGTTTAAGCTTTTTTAGAGTCCACCACAAGTCAAAGTTATTCTAGTTGCTCTTTTAAAAAAATGACACTTCCAAGGTTTTACCTTGAAATTAGAATCAGCAAGTCAGCGGAACACTTGTTCCAGGTGGTCAATATGCTCTGTGAACATTCACAAGAAAATGTTGATATCATTGAGGTAAACTAAAATGCATGACAGCTTCAAATCACCTAAGATTATATTAATAGTGCACTGGAACATAGATGAGACGTTGAAAAAAAACCTTGTGTTATATGTGTAGGCTGGAACAATTCCTTTGAAGTGATTATAGTGCATTTCTCACGTTCTGCCACTGGAAATTTGATCTGCCAGTACCCCAAAATCAAATCCATGGCAGAAAAACAATTAGCCCCTCCAAGTCGATATAAAACGTATCAATCTGCAGAAGTGAATAGGAGTTTTTCTTTGTAACGCTATTAAGATTTTGATATTCAATGACCACCTGGTTTGTGCCATCTTTTTTCTTAACAATAAGCACTAGCGATGCCCATGGACTCTTAGATGGCTCTAGCATCCCTTGTATGATCAATTTGTCTACCTCATCTGAGAAAACCTCTTATGACACTTTTGAGTGCCGAATAGGCCATGAACAAATAAGAGGGTGATCTCCCATGTCTATCCGATGCTTACCCACTGGGCGCACCCCAAATAGTGGGCATCTGAGGAAAAAATATCTTGGTATTTTTCAAATAAAGCCATATCCATATATTTCCATTACTCCAAAAATCCAGTTAGAGCTTCCAGTGGAACCACTGCCATTACACCAAATAGAGAATTTACCAGTAGGACGAGGTCCTCCCATGATCCAAAGTCATGAATATGGTGAGCCTCATCAATAGGGGCCAAGTGTAAATAAGCCACCACTTGGTGCCTTTGAATCCTCATTAACTCCTTCTAAAGGTTCACTAGCAATACCTTCACTTCTCCATTTCTTGGTAGCAGTATCCCCAGAGCCAGATGGGATTCAAGACGCAATTGCTGGTAGGGCCCCACAATTTCCCCATATAGCCCTTCAGGGATGTCTATTTCAAGCTCATGTCCTATTATGCCCTGATGCCCAGAAGGTATGCTCAAAGTGCTTGCAGCTCATAGAGGAATACTTTTGTAGTCATAGATCAGTTGGGTTAGGGCTCTGGTCCTCCGCTCTATTTGCCTATATTGGACAGGATTCAACATGTCACTATACGATAAATAAATCTGGCTAGAGCAGAATGGATCCTTTAGAATTCCGCTAGAGGTAAAGTAAATGGGGATCTGTTGTCTCAAGATAATAATGTTTTTTACGCCATATTAAATATGGCTCCAAATTACCTTATGTAAGCAGCACCAATCAGCATATCATAGTTATTATTTGGCAGAACCACCGCTGGAGCAGAAGTCTTAACTGAACCAAATCTTAGAGATAACACGCTGTAAGCTCCTTCAGACACAGTGCTCTGTGCCCCTGCATTCCCATACACTACTCTGTGATCCACATCATGTTTCAGTGGAAGCGTAGTCATGAACTTGGTGGAGATTATATTAACTGGAGCACCAGTATCTATAATAGCTCGAATTTTTGTTTTCTAAACAAAAAATATCACAGTAGGTACAATCTGAATAAGAAAAACCATTGGTTTTTTATGTGAACGTCCAAGGGCTTTTTGTTATCAAGGAAAGAGGATATACCCATACTGACATGAGAAACTCCTGAGCGTTCTTTTCTACAGAAATGGCTACGTTAACCACCCACTAAGGAGGCGACGTCCGATGAGGTTCCAGCATCACTTGTGCCATTTTGTTCAAGGATTTGACATGTAATCAGCTTTTGAACATCTTGACAAAACTTGAAGCCTGAAGGGGAATAGTCACTTTCTTAAATGAGGGCGGAGCTATTGTCTGGAAGTTGTTGGTATAATAAGTCTTCAGGTTAGGTACCAGGGCCAACGCAAAGAGTCTCTTGGGAATTGTTAGGGACAAATAAATTTTAATTAGCGTAGGTAGAGCGTCCCATCTCTACTCCATTTGAGAATTTTCCTGCTTGATCATAACAGATGGCACTGCATGCACATGCTGGTTGCCTGGGCATTTAGCCACATAACGCCCTTCTCATCCTAATGATAAACAAGCATTCATAAATAGCTCCCATTTATAGTTTGTGCCTGACAGCCCATGTCTAATGTTACTAAAGTATGGAAGTTAGGCCTGGGATGGGAAAGTGAAGCGCAAGGAGGGTGGAAAGGAAACACCAACATATAGGCTGGATAAATATTACTCAACGGATTACAACTGGATCATTGGTGTCCATATCCTGAGGAATATACTGCGGTGATATCAGGGGCCTTCCGCTCCACGTTGGGAGCACTGAATGTAGCAGAAAGATGGCACAAAATTTTTAACAATTTTAAGAAATTCCGCATCTTCATTCAGTAAATAAGTCATGGCATTATGCAGTTCCAGTTAAGGTTTGACTGCCGCTGTCATAGCTATGCCTAAATTCTTGGTGGTTAAAATATTGGCTCCCACTAAAACATGAACTTTAGCCTTGAATCGCTCTGCAAAATCCACCAGGGACTCATTATTATGAAGCTGTATGGTCAGAAAGTCAGTCTTTCATTGAGCCATCATAGCCATGCCCCCTAACAGAAAGAGCACAGTCTCCTTAACCCCTTGATAAGATATGGAACTAAATTGAAGTTAACATGAGACCTGTTTGGCGCTCATAACGTCCAATGTGGAAAGCAACAGTTTCACTTTCTGCTGATCTATTGCTCCTTACACGGCAATTTAAACATTTAAAATACCCATGCATGTTCCCATCACAACTGAAGGGCAGTAACTTCTTAGTCCAAACAAAATAACCTTGCTCCAGGCTCTGGGTGTGAGGAAAAGCCAAAATAGGTTCTGAATGACTGATGGAAATATCCCCTGGTAAACTAGCGTAGGGTCATGTGGATTCATGTGAATTTGCCAAAGTGGACTGGGAAGAAGTTGATTTGTAAGGAGGGACTGCTGCGACCCCTGAAGGATAATTAGTTGCCAATCCGTAGCATTATTCTCCCAACCTGCCGCTGACTGCACCTTTTCCTCCTTTACAAGGCTGTTCAGCTAATTTTTGTCAATTATTTGCTCATCTTTGAACGAATAGCACTAACACTTGCCATCTTACACCCCCTGTTGAAGCGCCTCAAACTGACTGTGCAATTTGTGGAGGAATTCTAGCTCAGAGTCCAGTTTACACTCCATTTCCTAAAGCTGTGAGAGAACGTCCTCCAATTTGCTCTGCATTCTTGCGTTCTGCCATCCAGTGTCACGCGATTGTCAGTTTGCTTCATCTACTTGATTAATGAGGGCAACTCGTTCTCACACCAGCTCCTCGTTGGCTTGTTGAAGGGTATCCAAATGCACTCTTATATCAGCATAATCCACCATCTCAATTATATAAAAGGGTAATAGATCAGCTACATTATGCCTGACTAACACTTTCCAACTGATTAATCCGCCTCAGCAACTGGAGATATTCTGAGGATGCCAAAAAAGAGCTGGTCATATGGTCAGTAATCTGCTGGTTACTTTGATCAATGCAAAGCTAACTAAATTTGACTGCCACAGAGTCAACGTGATCTGTTATCTGCCACTATGTCAGGGTAACCCTGTCTCTAATCTGAGCCATTGCTGCTTCAGTTGCTTCAGCCCATTCTGCCAGGTCCATCATAGACTGCTTAGTGTTGCTACCCAACGAGGCAATGTCTCAAACCCATTCCACCAATAGAATGCGCCAGTCTACCAGTTCCCCTAGCACACAGGGTAACTCCTGATTCAACTGTGGACTCAATTCGTTCAAGCGATGTCAAATGTCCACAACTCTTTTATCCACATGCACAAGCGTCCCCTGAACCTCTAAGAAAGAGTGATCAAGGTGGTCGATTGAGAGATGAGTATTGTTCTGTTGCACTTGAGTAACCTGCATGATGTACCCAATCTCAATCTTATGGTGGGCCAGCACATGCAGTAGCTGGAGGATCAAGGGCTGCACATATGCGACTAAGTATTAATCAGTTCCATGGGTGCTGAGATGGTGAGTCATCCCCATGATGGTCAAATTAAGGTAGGACATATACAACGTGCTTTGAGATCCTTTGTTCTGTTGGTTATAGAATAAAACTCAGAGCATATTCCTCAGATTCATCTTAATAAAGTTGATACCCCCACAAAAGCAATTCTATAGTCCCCTGAAGCTTCTGAGGGGTCACATTCATAGACCAGCCCTGTTGATCTGCCGCCAACACAGGACAAGCGCCTAACTGCAATTTGATCATCATAGCCTTGTCCTCCAGCTCCATCATCATGAAAAGTAGTGGTTCTTCATTAATTGCTTCTATAGCTTCCCCAGCGTATCAAGCATAAAATCTGATCAGGCTTTGGCATAAAGAGAGAGGGCTCACATGTTGCCCTAGTGCCACTATGCTACAAATGACCAGTGGCACCCTGTAGTGAGCACCACTTTTAATATTTCAGCGAGATGGGTTATTAAGCTGAGCTGGTTTGTAAATGTATTAGCCACTGAGCAATGGAATGATCAATATGCAGATCGCTGATCATTAATAAAAACTAATTTTATGAGATATGGAGTAATTGCCCTGATTGACACTTTTACTGTTTAATAAAACGCAGACATTATCTGTGGACTCCTAAAAAACTCTCCCTCTCCTTCTTCTGCTCAACTCTAATCTCAATATTCTAGGTTGAATCCACCCTCTGCTTAGTAATCTCCTATTCGTTCCATTTTAGAAGTTTTTGTCCATCACAAGGTTTTGGCGATATTCCTTTGATTTGCCAAACTATCAAGGCTATAATTGATTCACTTTACATCAATATACTTTCCGCTTAATCTTGAGGCTCGCCTCAACTTTAATTTATGATCCGCCAGAATGTATGGCTTATTGTCCAGTAATATCATTTTCTTGACACACTGGTTGAGGAATGACAAGAAGCTTTACTTGCAATATCATTCATGAAACTCCCCCTTACAAGATGAGACCTGGGAAATTCTTGAAGGTGCTGGGCGTGAACTCTATTAAAAACAACATTAGTGTCATAGTTGCAGATGAAGTATTTTGCTCCTCTCTTAGTCAACACAGTAGCAGGCCCCATACCAAATGGTCTGTAGTTTCTTAGGTTGTGTTCCTATCAAATATAAAAAAACTTGTCTTTAGTGCTGTATTTGAGTATTATAGTTCTTCTCTGGCTCTCTCTTTGTCTTGGAGGGAGGCTATCTTTAATGTTGCTTAAAGCTTCCAGCTGTATTCTGATCAACTATTAAGCCACCTCCTGTTAATAACTTCTGGGTGGTTTGTTTCTTCTATCCATTTTATAATTGATGCAAGGAGCGTAGGAAGCGTAGCCTCTCGCCCAAATAGGGCCTTAAAGGGGGACACCCCAATCACGCGGTGGTGGCTTAACTTGTAAGCCAACAGCACTGATGAGAGCAAACAGTACTACTTTGACTTGTGGTTTAGAGATACACAGTGCTTTCAAAAAGTTCTGGGACTAACGTTTTAAAGACACAACTTTAAAAATAAATAATTTTCCTTTTATCATAACTTGACATACAATCTTTCCCTCTCTATACATATTTGTATTGCTAAAACAATTGTTAAAAGGTATGCACATAGTTCCTATTTTGTATGACCATGTTTAAACCAGCTGTCACATTCTTCTTAATTGTCTCTACTTATCAAGAAGATGAACCTTCAGTGCCACCTTCAAATTAGAGAACAGAAAAAAGTCAGACAGAGCCAAATATGGTGAATAGGGTGGATAATTATAATCTGAAGGTGGCACTGAAGGTTCATCCTTTTGATAAAGTAGAGACGATTCAGAAGAATGTGACAGCTGGTTTAAACATGGTCATACAAAATAGGAACTATGTGCATACCTTTTAACAATTGTTTTAGCAATACAAATATGTATAGAGAGGGAAAGATTGTATGTCAAGTTATGATAAAAGGAAAATTATTTATTTTTAAAGTTGTGTCTTTAAAACGTTAGTCCCAGAACTTTTTGAATGCACTGTGTAACTTATTTAAAATTTCTCCTATGATCCCAATGACTCTTATAACGCTTTCGTTGGAGTAGGGAGTGTAGGAAGTAGTGAACTTCTGTTCCACTCCTACAAACTCCATCGGTTTATTTACCACATATGAGATATAGTTTTTGCCATTTTCCCAACAAGAGAGTTTGAGGGAATCCGTGCCTTGTAATCACCTGATTATACAAGAAACATGCAGTGGATTTTTCAGTGTACACATTGACTGCAGACGCTTGACCCACTTAGTGAAGTCGTCAATCACAATCAGGATGAACTTGATGCTGATGGATGCTGCTGGCAATGGTCCCACCACATCAATAGAGACATTGATGAATGGTGCAGTGGGTGTAATAGGTGTAAACACAAATCTCTTTTCCAGAAAATGAAAACTGGCACATGGTACACACAACTCAAATGCTTGGTGTACTTCATCAGACATTCATTTCAGGTAAAACCTCTCCTTGAGGTAAGCTAAAGTCTTTTGGAATCGTCCTTAGCCCATATTCTTGTGAGCTTACATCATTATCTCCATGTGACCAATGGTCTGGAAGTAAGGATATCATTTGTCTTAAACTTTCTTTTAAAGACTTACATTGACACGCCAGTTGTCTTTAGGACATCTGCGCAGGACGCTCTTAACCTCTTCTGTCTTTTATTTTCAAGCTTCTTCAGGTAGCCCAATTAGGTCATACAGGCGATCAATCTTAGGTACCTTTAGGTGGAATAATGGTGTCTTGACAATTTATTCACTTTGAGGTTTTGTCTCCTGCTCTTTGTATGATTTTAAAATCATACCCTTGCACGAGGATAGCCCAACGAGCAAGGCGTCCATCTGGATCCTTATTTTTAGCCAGTGAAGCAACGCGTGATATATGACTATGTTATAATGTACTCAATAAAGATAGGTCCTAAAATCCTTGATTGCTCTGAATACTGCAAGACGTCTGTATTCAGTAACTTTGTAATCATTCTCAGACTTGCTGAATACTTTCAAATAATACTTGATTAAGTGGTCTACCCCATCTTCATCTAGTTGTGCTAAGATTGCACTGAGTTTGACATCACTGGCGCTAGTGTACAAGTATGTCTTATGACGTCCAGATATGTCTTGATTAGCGCTTCTACCTATCATGTCTTAAACTCTGTGAATGCCTGCTACTAATCCAGGATCCATTCAAACTTAGTCTCTTTAGTCAGGAGGTAGATAAGGGGCGCCGCCGAGTCTGAGAAATGGGGGATGAAATGCCTGTAGTACCCCACCATTCCTAAGAACACTTGAACGTCCCTCATATTCTTGGGTGGCTTCATCTCCACAATCACGTTCACTTTTCCGTTCTGAGGCTTAATTCTGGCTGAGCTAATTGCATGCCCCAGGAATTCTAGTTGTTGTTTGAGGAAAGTACAAGCTTCTCTTCAGCTTCAAGTTGGAAGTGTGCAGTCACTTGAAGACCTCCTGGAGGTGCTGCAATGTTCCTGGAAAGTGTGACTGAACACTGTGATGTCGTTGAGGTAATTCACACACTCAATAACTTAAAATCACCAAAAATGTAAAATATTGCTCATTGGAAAGTTGAATGGCGCATTACAGAGTCCCTGCAACATCCTCTTAGGTTCAAACAACCCTTGTCTGCTGATTAAGGAGTATTTCTCCTGGCCCTTAAGGAGAGCTCCATATGCAAGTAGCCATTGGCTAGGTCCATGGACAAAAAGTAACTTGAGCTTTCTCAGGAACTTCAAAGAATCATCGATGCATGGCAGAGGGTATGCGTCCTTCTTAGTAATCTCGTTTGAACGGCAATAATCCATGACAACGCTGTGGGTCTATCCTTCCTGCATACCAGCAACAAAGGATATGTCCATGGGCTCTTGGATGGAAGGATTAGCCCGGCTTCAGATAACAGATTGAGCTCTTGCGTTATGACTGCATCCTCTGTCTTTAATCAGCGGTAATTTTTGGACTTAAAAAGGGATAGCTGAAACGGTGTCCATCTTATGAACCTCCCCTTTACACAAGCCATAGTCAGTGAGGCCAATGCTGAAGATGTCATTAAACTCGTCTAAAAGTTCGCCCATCTCTTTTTGTTGTTTAGAAAAGTCCCCAAACTCAAGATCGTTGAAACCTCTACCTGCATTTATGGACTCAATGTCTTGGCAACTATCAGGCGGGCCAATAAAACATATTATCCATTTTCAACTTTTATTAGTTGGGTAATTTTGTTTAACAAAACAAGATTTAGCTCTCCAGAGTAATTGTTATCATAAATTAATGGTACCACTCTGGGCTCTTGATCTCAGATTCCATCTCAACTGTAAACTTCCACATATTGTGTCAAGAGGAATCCTGTTACTTTTTGACAGTGTCATTCTTCTTTGGTCCCCTGGTCAAATTTATAAATTTTACTTTCACTCAAGTGGAGACCTTCAGTGCTGATGGCAGGAGGTAGTTGTTTTAACCCTTCTAAGTTAAGGTATAATGAATTGAATAAAGCATTTGTCTTTTTCAACCAAGCAAGTATGCTGTTTTTGAGGTTTAACTTCCTTGTCCTTGAACACCAGGGGGAGTTGGTAGCTCAGAATGCTAATTATGTTTATAGTAAAAAATCTTCGCCCCAAACTCCAGAAGAATTGTGTCCTGATCAGTAAGTCTTAGTGGTCATTGTCCAAGCTTACTGTGGGTGCCATTAAGACCATGCGCCCAAATTTTAAAGGTAAAGCATAATAGCTCCTAAGGCGAGGGTGATGTCAGGTCCTGTGGTACGGTATATCACATTGTAGTCAATTTCAGGCATAAACATGAGCTTATATATAAATATGGATGAGATAGTATTTACTGGATCCCCAGTGTCCAGTATTTACAGTACGCACACATTTTAGATGATAAATTCCACTTTTTACGCTCTTGCCAAAGGGGTTTCCAGTGGCCATGACATTGGTGGCAAAATCCTCAAAGTGCTTCAACGTAACAGCGTTTGTATTAGCCTTGGTAGTGTCTTCACCATCTGATACCATATTCTTTAAAGTAGACGTGACCAACTGCTCTTCTTCTCTAACGGAATTGATTACATGGGTAGGCTTGTTTTCTTGGTACAAGTAGGTATCATTTGAGCAGATCCTTCAGCACTATGAACTCTCAATCTAGCCAGTAAAGCCACTGTTCTAGGAGCATATAACACATGGAAACCCATAATAGCCAAGTATACATTTTTATGGTCGTCCTCAACCTCAGTGCGGCGTCCACACATTTTAGGTATTAGTTGTGTCATCTTTAGGGGGTTTCTCCTTGTTTTCAGCTGTAACTAATGGATATGGTTGAGAAAAGTGCCCAGGTTGGTGATACTTATGGCACTTGAACCTTGACGTGGCAAGCGTTCAGGAGGTTTGTTTTTCTTCTCCTTAGGCTTTTCAACCTTATCATTGGCGACATAAATTGCCTTAATGTCTTTTTGAGTGGGTGGTGTAGGTGCCATTAACTTAAAATCAGATCTGTATGTCCCTTGTACGTTGAGTAACTCCTCTTTAAACGCTTTAAGGGACATTGCTAGTGACCGCCAAAGACATGTGTATCTTCAGAATAGAATGCATCTCCAGGGAGCTTAACAAAACAGTTTTGGTGGTAACACAAAATTGACCCTGAGCTCCTCTAGTGTGCCAGGCCAACCAATATGAAGACTGGTGGCCCTTTGCTGTTTCGCCTTAATTGGCGTACCAACCCCTACAAGTCCTTCGTCCAACCCACCAACTAACAACCAATGGCTTTGCCTTTAGCCCCAGGTGTCCTCGGAGTGTGCCATGGCAAGTCCTGCTCCCTTCCTGGGCAGCTCAGGCACTCCTGCGCTGCCCCACCATCGCAACCCTTCACCAACCCATCTGGGCATGCCCTGGCGAGTCCATCCCCCTTCTTGGGTGGCTATGGCACCTCCCAAGATGCACCCCTTTAGGGTAGGTGGCTATGCAGCTCATCCACTGGTAGCCAATTGCCCAGTTCCTGCTGGTTCCTCATAGAGAGGAGGCATAGGAGCTGGCAGCACCAGCCACTCCAGGCGTAATTACCCGCGCCTATTGGGGATCTCCTATCCCAACTTCCCCACTCTAGTTGCACTAAGCTACTTAAAAACAGACAGGAAAGATGGAAAAACAAGAGATGCTTATTAGGAGGGAATGAATGACTATTTATACTACTTTCAGGGATACTGCGCCCAAGTGCTCTTTGGCCAATCAACAACAAGAAACCCATCGCCCTCTTGATGCCACAACACTATCAGATCGTAAACTTGTTCATTCATACTTCATAGCAATTCCCTTCAAATCTTCTCATCTAATCACCAAATATTAAATTAGGTCAATCCATCCTCAGCATAAGTCTCTGGTCGATTGTATATAAATTTGTATATAAATAGGACTTTGAGCATCCTCAGCATGAGTCACCAGTGCTCCAAATTAGTTAGTGGAACCATTTTGGATGATTTATAACAGATTCATCAGCTTTCTACTGGAAACTCCTACAATAATATTTGGATGGCATTTTGGCAGTGAACACAGCTTCCGCTGAACCTAAACTCAATTAAACTTATAACATTAAATAGTATCAAACTAGGCGATTATCCAGCAATTACGCCCAACTAACTGAAAACCCTAATTTGGATACTATTGGAAGGATTCACCTGGTTAAAATACTGACAGGCGGTAGGTAGATTTATTGTTTTTGAGGTCCATAACTTCTGGGCTTTAAGTTAGAAATGAGAAGCTTAGTTTATGAACAACTAGTAAACCCATATTCTCAAAAGAAACTTTTGGTTCATATTCTGGACATCCTGATTATTACCAAACACAAAGAGTAAGGTGCTATTGACTTATGTCCAATATAATCCAGGTTTCAAGCTCAAGTGAGGATCTCCTGAGAATTGCAGCTCATGCATACTTATATTCTGTGAGCCTTCTGGTGATTGCAAGCACCATCCAGCTATTCTCATACATTTGGAAGAAACCAGAAATTGTCCTTTCTCCAGGTATGGGTACATGGATTTAAAATATAGTTTAAATTATGGATCATCCTCAACAGTATCGGCGTGCATCATATTTATCTGAGTACAAGTTCTGAAAGTTGTAATGCACAGCTTTGAGCGGTCCATGTAGGTGCCTCCAATCAAATGATAGGTCAAGTAGATGTAGGCTCCAGCATGGGTTGCATTAATGCCTTCAGATCAACTATACTTTTGTCTATTGCGAACAACATGTTATCTTAATGCTCCAAACACTCTCCATACTCATTAAGAGCGGTGATAATTTTGACATTCTATTTCTCAAGGAATGCAAGTCTCGCCTTGATGTCCTTGAGATTAGTATTAGTTTGATATTCGGTGAGGGTCCTATCACTATTTGTAGTGAGGCAAAACTAGCTTTTCCAGAAGTCTCCTTGACATGCTTGATATTAGTACACAAATCATGCATTTCAAATTCCAGGGTATGGAGTCTAGTATGAATGGTATCCTCCTCCATCACCAAGAGTTCAGAGGAATCCTTATAAACTCTCCATGATACAACTCTATATCCGCATCATCATAAATTTGTTCAGAAAAATATCTTGATCATTGGTAGGGCTTGAAGGTGCCACCCCTGTAGCGAGCACCAAAGTCAGCACACCAACCTTGGCTCACTTAACTTTAGAGGCTAACTTGCTGCTCAGGGAATCTACTCCACGCAGATTAGGCATCAGACAACCTTCTTTAACATCACAATCGCTCTCATTAAGTAAATCCTCCTCAGATGCTACCCTTTGGTACATTGTTCACTTTAATTTCTTGTTTGCACTCATGAAAACTTCCTGACAACCAGTCATTTTTGACATAGGTCAAAATCTGAGGATTGCTCACTTAGAAATTGATATCCTGCACATCTATTCAGGCTGAAGTTCCGATGGTTGATCCTCTATAGCGCCTAAAGTTTATGGGATTCAGACCGTCTAACAATTCACTAGGCATGGTAAATTCGCTTTAACGCTTCTGGCTGATATTTGGGCATAATTTTTACTTTAGGTTCAGGAACTTCTCCAAGGCAGGTTTCGTTACAAACTGGGAATTTAACCTTTCTTGTTTGTTGACACTTTCTCCAAAGAAAGGATTCAATTAGAAAGTTTAGGAAAGTGATAAAATATAAATATAACTTTATTATAAGCTATTTATTAGATAAAGGTCATGAGGCCAGGCACCAGTATTTATACCTCTAGGGCATCTCCTGGCCACATTCCAGCACAAAATTTCAACAGCTATTTTGACACTCAGCTCGGCCTATAACTGAAACCTTTTCTTAGGTTCATTGGTGGCAAGATACTCTTGAAATTTGGAGGATTTCTGGTACAAAAACTGCGATAAAAGCATGCAAATTTGTCCTAAGATCTTCAGGATTTCAGTTTTGTCATACTGCTGATGAAACACACCTTCTGTGAAATTTTGGCCTCAATTGAAGAAAGTGTTGTATTCCTAATTGGGACGCCGCAGGCCTCTTCCTTGATAGCACTAAGTAACCCCTTTCAGGCGGTCCACATATGTGCTATTGTGCCAATTACGTGTATTGACATACAAATTTCTCCCTCAGGTGGGAAATTGATTACATTTTTTGTTTGTCTAAAGTCCACGGTGTTTTCAGACGTTTAATTTGGGTCATCCCCAAATTATTTTGTATACTATTGAATGTTTTTTTGATAATTGGGACCAATTGCTGAGATTTGACGCATCAGAATCAGCCATAATATGCAAATGTATTTAGGCCGAGCACCTGATAAAGTACTTGATTGAATTGTCATTGAGATAATCAGCTTGAATTGTATAATTGTAATAGGTGTTAGCTCAAGCGTTGAAAGAATAATTGGCCTCATCTGATAGTTGTTGAAAGTTTATCTTTGAGTCAACCACCAGAATCAGACACTTCCCCCCTCTTGACTTAAACATAAGCCCTAAGGCTCCCAATTA